>JBCAUG010717423.1:13708-27296 GCA_038406175.1 Haplosyllis leylae | reverse complement strand
GAACTGACGCATGTAAAATGGATTAATAAATATCTATATTTCGACCTCACATAAGTGTTGAGTTAAATAATATATCACCATGAAAGAGTCCACAGAATTTTGTGAAGTCCACAAGGTTCCTTCCTAATGGTCTTGCTGCCAATATTTGCAGTACAACCCTAGGTTTTGGTGAAAACTTGTTTTCTGCACACGAGCCAATATGTGAAACTCTCATTTTTTTTGGTTCTTTACAAAACGAAATTAATTGATAATTCTGAAGAAAACGAGCTGACATCTTTTGAGGGAAAGGTCAACAACTTGACTTACATAAGTTTTAATTGCTCATTAAAATAATTTCTGTCAAAACTATTCCCTGAAAATATATAACATAGCTTTAATGAAAAACGTCAAAGTATTGATGTGGTCCACTGGGATACTTTCACAGCAGCCGTCACACCTGATATTTATGTTGACCCTCTTATCATTAAAATGTCCACATCGGAAGGGCTATGATGATTTCAACTCTCAATCCTACATTTCACTGTGGTGTGCACTACCCGCAATATTTGGTATATGGTTAGAATGTTGACCACTACATTAACATCTCCACCTCGGCACATCACCACATCGGCATATCCGCACAAAGACAGATCGGCACATCAGCACATCACCACATAAAGACTACTACACATCCAAATATTTATAGAGTATATTATTTATATATTCATCATTATTAATCATGATATAATATTAATTCTTAAAGATTATTAATAATTATTATTATTAATATATATTATTATATATAATATATATACATAGTGATATATGTATATATTTCATATATATATATATGTAATAATTATTAATAATCTTTAATCATATATATAGATCTGTCTATGTTGCAATCAGTTTGTTACAAGTGTATTAGTACAAAAAGGTCAAGGAGATGTGCTGATGTGCCGGTGTGGAGATACATCCACACAGGCACATCTCCAGAAGGTTATAATCTATCTATGTAGAGATGTGCCTGTGTGGAGATGTGGAGATCTGCCTATGTTGCAATCAGTTTGCTACAAGTGTATTAGTATAAAAAGGTCATGGAGATGTGCCGGTGTGGAGATACATCCACATCGGCACATCGGCATTTTGTCATTATAAATGATGATTAAAAGAGTGGTCAATAATGTGTACTTGTTCATAGTTCTACAACATTCCCAAAAAGAGATCACAACCATGTTTTACTACTATCCTCAGAGGTACTTTTGTCTAAAAGGGGGCAACTGGGGACATTGTGATTATTTCTTTCCTGTTTGTTATTGGAATCTCTCGGGCACGGAAACTGCAAGCACTCAATGTCTTGTTCTGAAATAATCTGCTGCCGTAAATTCCATTTGTTTGTGGAAGAACTAATGTTTTTAAAAGAGTCGTCTGCCAATGAATTAATTTCACTCCTTCTTGTAAAGTATCTACAAAAGAATCGTTATTGTTAATGCTTTTTGATTCCCTGAAAGAAAGTAGTACACCAATTTGATCTCGACAAGTATGTACATATCTGATCTCGATTACTTACTTTACACAAAAGAATATTCCAACAAAATTTATGAGCAGAAGAATCAAAGCACCAGTGAAAGCTAGTAGCAGCATCCCAACTGTCAACACAGATAAAGATTGCAAACATGTTGTATTCTACTTTGTTAAAGATGATAAAAATCCAGCAAACGGATGCTGTTGTGAATGTTTAATGACAGTGCACTTACTGTGGAGTGCTGTGAGTTGTGACACTTCTGAATGTGGTACTTCATTACCATAGTTGTACAAGCACAAACCAGTAAAACATGGCCTGTCAGACACTGTGTCCCTTTTGCTTGTGTAATGTATTCCATGCTGCAAAATATTTGCAAAAGAACAATGAAATTGCCGCCAGCTGTGTAATTCACTACTTTCCAAATTGCAGCAACAATCCCAAAAAGAGACATGGAAAGAATGATTATTACCGATTTTTCTCCGAGTAACGAAGAGTTTATGTGTAAAGTGGAACTGTTTCCCAGCACGTCTCTTGTTAATTTTATGGGATAAAGAGCCACTACTCCAATTTCCTTTTTCAGATGCGGACTGCTCTGTAATAGAATAAAATTTTTGTATTTACGATCTAGTACGGGTTTCATGTAATTACGTTTCTCCCGCCAAATACATAAATTAAATTGAAATACATCTGTTGAAAAAGAATGTGAGAAACGAAATAATACATTCATCTGTTGAAAAAGAATGTCAGCAACGAAATAATAAATTCGGAATTAATGGAATTTCCAAAACTTGAAATGCACAGCGGTAACCGTCAGAATATCTCAAAGTGGCGGGTTTCTTTCGATAATAGATCGGTTAGTCCCTTCCTGGAAAGCTGGCTGGAGAAAAATGTGGTCACATTTTTTAGTTCACCCCAAATTCTCACAAGATGTCTCAACGGGGGGGGGGTTCAAAGATGACACAATCCCAGTCCCACGTTGGCGGTGGTGGTGGTGGGAGGGTTGTTGCCCTTCTTTCCAACATTTGTTCCGGAGTTCAAAAATGACAAAATCTCAATGTATGATATTGATGGTGGTATTGGAGGTTGACCTACTTTACAACTTTTGTTCCTGATTTCAAAAATGAAAAATTCCAATGTCCCATATATCTGGGGGAAAGGTGTTGA
The DNA here is from genome assembly GCA_038406175.1 of Haplosyllis leylae. Taxonomy (NCBI): domain Eukaryota; kingdom Metazoa; phylum Annelida; class Polychaeta; order Phyllodocida; family Syllidae; genus Haplosyllis; species Haplosyllis leylae. The sequence goes on along the minus strand of JBCAUG010717423.1, from coordinate 24,628 downwards.
CCTACTTTCCAACTTTTGTACAAAAATGACAAAATTTAAGATAAGATTTAAGATATTTGTTTATAACTTCTCTAATAACAAAAATACTCAGTCTGGAACAAATTCCACTTATTCTGTATTTCTGTGTTAAAATATTGATGTGTAGTACTAAAGTTGCCTGAATAATTAAGAAATGTGTTTTAACAAAAGTGTGTGGATTGTGTGTAACTTTTGATCTGCACCAGTCATTATAAGTACAGTTGGTTCTCTCAATTATGCTTCACAGGAATAAAACGGTAGGATCAAATTGAGTGACTAATATCAAAATTGATTCTTCCAAATGTGCTCAAAACAGCTAAAATTCAAGTTTCCCGATGAGGCTGAGCTATATTTACATGAGACAAATATCTAAAAAAAAAGATTTTGTGTCGTAACCCTTTTCATTAGAGTCAGATTGGTCATCGAATTAAGGCGGCAAAGTATTTGGGGACAAAATATCTTGGCATCTCTATGACAAGTACTCCTACTTTAGGGTGCAGTGATTGGTAGATATTTGTTTCTATTTCGAATCATGTCATCATCAGCCAGTTTCTGATATTCCATCATGAAGTCTATTTTCCACTTTCGTAGTTTTACAACGTATAGCAATTAATATTTTCCGTATTCATGCACTTTGTTCAAGAAGACATGAGGCCAGAACTTGTTGTTTGTGAACATAACAAGGGGACGGTTTTTAAAATAGTGAAAATGAACTGTGGAATACGTATTTCAACCCTTTCCATAATTATGGTGCTTTCGTTCAGAATAAAGGGTGACTTACGTTCACAGGAAAACCAATCTATTAAAAGCGTGTTGATCGTTCGGAAAAGAAATTAAATAAATGTTTAGATTCTAAATCACACTTCCACAAGCACCTTGGCACTTAATGGCATGGTGGAAGACGTATCCAAAGCTATTGTCGATTTGTTTGTGGTAGTAGATGTGGTAGTAGTTGATTGATTACCCGATTGCACCATGGATTGTTTGGTGTCCTTTTTTAATGAAAGCCTTCTGCACAAACGATCTAAATGGAGTATACGAGAACCATATAACTTAGATTGCTTTGCATAAGAAAGACGGCAATCTTCCGTTCGTAACCTGCAAGAAAAAAGCACTGACCGTAGTAATGTTGTTTTTTTTCGCAACAAAAGCCTTTTATGAATCAGTGGTTTACATTAAAAGGAATGGAGTCAAATAGGAAGCTATAATTTATTGTTTTCTTATGATTGCACTTTTTTTTTAAAAAAAAAAAGTTTCTGCCATATTAAGTAAGTGTACACTCTGCTCTCCTCACAGTCAAATCACAAACGACAATGTACAAGTCACTCCATAAAACAATTACAAACACAACACTATGAAGCTACTATGCTATTTGTCTTACCCAATTAGCATTAACACCGTATTTAGTAAGTGTGAGTTGTTATGCTCTTCTTTGTCACTTTCAGCTAAAATTTGGAAAACTCAAATTGAATGACAGAGTATCGATGACTGTAAATTTTTGAAATCTTTTTTTAAAATCGCAGTACTGTTATTCAGCTAATTACAAAGTTTATCTCTGTGATTTTTCTCAGTTTTGATATTAACCCACAGATTAAATACCCGGAGTCAAGATTTCCTAAACATTTGTTCGCCAAAAAAATCTGTACACGTTAGAGAGTAGAGCCAGGTCAACATAACAATGGAACGTATAACAATAAGAGAAATGACTCCTGTTACTCAAAATTTGTACCAATTTACTACATGTTGCCTTCAAACCAGACGTGTAATCTTAAAAGTATTCTAAACGAAAGCAGAAATATGGGTTTCTATTTTTACAAGAAGTACACAACACTTAAAACAGATTTAGTTGTATACTTACCGTAAATTTGAACGTGTAAAACAATGTACATGACGCCAAATGTATTAATTCCTTTGTACATATTCATATTGTTTCTTGGTAGGATGTCCAAATACATAGATTCGCAGCCTTTTTTGTGTTTCTGGTCATCTACTCACGTTATGCGCTGTACTTTGTGAGAAACATGACGAACTCGCTTTCATTACTCTGTAGTGTGAAATATCCCTCTGAAATTAGCGAGTTATCCCTATATTCTGTGTTCTCAGACCATTTAATCGGGGCATAAACGTCCAAATGAAATTACAGTACATCGCAGTACTCGAATACGTTTATCTTCAAACTTTTGTAGCATGTGTTCTCTTCTCAGCTGTCGTGTAGTTGTAGCCCAGCTTCAGCGTTGCGTATTACTGTCAGAAAAATGTGAGAGACCTACTGCCTAAATCAAGCTGTGAGGAAGGAATTAGGATTAGCAGATGAAATAAGCTAGTTTTCATCAGCCAATCTACTCATCTTAGTCATATTTAAACTGTAATCCAGATTGTATTCTTTTTGAAAAAAATTCTCTTCGTAAATATGTTGTAACTGTCTTTGATATTGTGCCAATGGGTCAGATCGTGCAAATTTGTGTGGACATCAATTTTTGATCTTCATGAACCAAGAACGCTAGACATTTCAATCCAAGTATGCATGACACAACGTTCAAAGTTTTATAATTAAACTAAACTGATCCTGTCAACCTAGTGATAATGTCCGTTCATACACATGAGTTGTCGACAGTCTAGATATTATTTGTGCTTCGTGAACGGATGTGCCGCTCTGTGGGAATTAGCACTTTGGCCTTGCTCGCTAATTGTACACGAGCAGCAATACGTTTGTACAAAAGAACTCAGATCGACATGCGGCAATCGTTTTGTCGTCATTCGGAAAGTCATGAGTAAAATTGCTGAGAAGATAAATTTACTCCGGATCTGTAAAATAAATCCTAACCATTTGGACAAAGAGAAGAAAAATGTCATTACACCTAATTTCATAATATTGACACTAATAATTTCATCTTTCACCTAAGTCTTTTGGTTAAATCTCTTCCTGATGTCATAGCAACGCGGAATGGATTACCAAAATTCCTAATGAAATTTTCTCGTGTTAATGCCTGGGGACTAAGACTCTTGACAACTGGAGATAATTGGCATCGACCTGTGAGTTGTGTCCCAGGAAAGAAATTGCTTTCCGAAAGGGATCTTTCGCTGTGGGAAGCCTGATCAAATATGTACAAAAAGGAAGGAGTTTGGGCAGTTTTGTCGAAAATGTTAGGAGCAAGAGGACAGAGAAAGCAATGAAACCAGACAAATAAAATAGAAGCTGTACTTAAATATCGCGTATGTTTTCGTTTTCATGTAAACAAGCTTACAAACAAACATCTATGAGGAAGTAATCTTTGCAACGTGATTGAAGAAAGCTACTTCTCCCTCACTGCAACGAAAGTCAGAATAGACAATACAAATTTATTGAGACCGTTTCCAGTTGATATTTCAGGGAAAATATAAAGACAGATAAAATGCTTAAAATACTTTAATTTATTAAACATTTCGTTGTACGGAACCATGCGGATACATAACATAATACAAACATAACATGAAAACGTCTGGTGTTGAGCCATGAGAAAGATGGTGCACTCATTGATCGCGGACAATGCTGTGTATTAACTTAGGAGTCGCTTTTAACGGTGGTCTCAGTGTAATATCTTGGAAAGTGTAGTTGATCTTGGAAATAATCTTTGTAAGTGACATTTTCTGCACGTAATTGAATTGCATAAAAGTGTAAACCTGGCGGCAACGGTAATTTTGATTGGCGTTTTACACGTTGAAAACCCTGCTTCAGAGCATTGTGTAAATCACATATATTTCTTTTCATCCACCGCTAATATCAAGTGATCAGCATTTTAGACATCCAAACAAAGAACTTGCAATAAATTGCAGAGAATTAAATGGCTGTAAATTTTATTCCTTTGTGTAGATGCAGTGCAGTGAATCCACTATAATCGCTGGTTTAATGAAGGGTGATGTGATGGATCGTAGTCGTGACTTTCGTTGCTATTGCCGTTAATAATATTGACGTGAATCTTTTCCTTATGAACATGAGCGTTCAAGTAGTTCTGATATTGATGAGTTTTAGCACCACGTGTGTAAGCACTGTTAATGTAGCTTTGGTTATTTTGATGTTCAGCACCAGAATTGTGAGAAAACTTTGCAATTTCATCGTAGATCTCAGCATAGATGTGCTCATCTGGTGTCTCCGAGTATTCTGGATTGATTAATCCTCCCGGATGAGCTCCTATGTTTGGGAGATTGTTTGGGTATGTTATATACGGAGGAGCCGCAGGATCCTACAAGAAAAGCAAATGTCATGATCATAATGAATTGCACATGAAAAAGTAGGAATTTGAATGCTATGTGTTGCTGTCAGGTTAATAGGGTATATGATCAGAATTGAATCGACGTGTTAAGGCAGCACGAAATGAATGAGACTAAAGATAATTTGGCGTTTATGCCAACACAGGGATGCAATGTAGATCTACATGTTTCCTTTTTGACGATTTATTTAACAGATCTTTTTGATATCAAACTACGATCGGCAAGATGTCTGTGCATTTTACGTTAACTTTTTAAAACATTCATAAATTATGGTAATTAATAATTAGTTTATGTCGTGCATTAAACTTCAAATAATTCAAGAAGAAACCAAGAAAATATCTAGCTGCAGAAGAGGATGGGATTCAGATTCAGCAAAAGAAGTGTAGAAGACAAAACTCGTAGAGAAGTTCAGGCTCGAAAAATGAAGTAAAATTTTATTTGTACTTTGGTCTGCAGTTGGTCTGGTAAGACTTTAACTCCATGTATGTTTGATCGCTTAGAGTCAATTGTTGTGTAACCACTTCCCGGGGGAGATTTGTACGTTACATGATCGCCACTCAAGCCGACGTATTCTTCCCCTTTGCTCGGAGCTGTAGGTACCTTTGGTGCTGGAACGTTCGGGACGGGAGGAAGACCTCTACCGCTCAAATTTGATATCGATGATGTCATTCCTTGTCTTGACTTCAAGGTTCTGTTGGCAGCTCTCCTTCTACAGAATAACCATCAGATAAAGGAAACTGCAGACAACAATTTTTCGCTTTTCATCTTACTTTTATAGTAGGTGTTTCAAACCATCACAAGAACTGATTTTTTTTCAATGAGCTGAAGTTATTAAGAGTGTTTCGACTTACTCGTCCAGTTTGATACAGATTCTGAGAGAAAGTACTATGCCTTTAAAAATTACTTAGTTTGAAGTAGACTTATTTGTTAGAATACAGAGGCTATACCTGGAGCACATAACGGCAGCCACAATTACCAATATCAGAATCAATAAGCCGCCTCCTGCTGCTGCGCCTATTATTATACCTAAGGTGAGGAGAGAAAGGAAAGTACCATCGTCATAGATGAAACTAAAGCTTTGTGCGCTAAGATCTTCTGATAATGTCAAAAAGCGTTTCCTTGTGTACATATATGTGAATGTGTTTTTTGGTTGATTCATTGTTAGTTTCGGTTCCAATTAAATTCAGATATTCAAAAATAACCGTAGTAGAGAAAATCTGTACGCTCACTCATATTAATTCCTCCGTCCTCTGTGCTCTGTGACACCGTTATGTCAGGTTCGCGTGTTGTTGTAGATCGTCTACCTCCTGGACGATGAGAGCCTGAAGTTGCCAAAAATATTATTTTGATCTAGATCGTATTTATAAATGAAAAGAATGAAGAATTTTGCATTTTTACCTTTAATATCTTTTCAGTTGTTCGTCCCTATTCGAGTGTCCAATTATTCCATTATCGTAATTAATCTATTGAACGTCACTTAATACAATACACACCTGGAGGGCGAGGTGGGGGCGGCGGTCTTCGGCTTGGTGGAGGAGGTTTAACCGCCACCACTGGAGTCGTCCGAGGTGCAGGCGTTTCACTAGGTACAGATATGGAAATGGATACCCCAGCATTATCATCTGGAAAGGCTGGTATGGAATCTGGTATGGCAGAACCTGTGTATGGTCCACACTTACTCCGAACCGGAACGCGAGTGCCATCAGTTCTCTGACCTGTAGAAATCGTTAATTCTATGTTGCTTTTAATTGACTAATGTATTGTATTATTCTACTTGCTGATAATATCTCGATAAAATCATTGGAAAGTGATTTGTTCAAAATTAAAAGAGGGTTTAGATTTTGAGAAACTACCTTCTATTGCTTTGTAGTTAGAAAATAGATACGCCCGAAAAAGTTGAACGCCGATACATAAAGTGAAAGACTTGGCACAACAGAAGCACAACGAGATTTACAAAATGCTATACTTGTGCATTGATAGTGTCTGTTGTAAAGAAAATACAAACTACTGTAGGTTTTCATAAATGCTGCTCGTAGTTTCCTTCTTTACTCACCCCAATAGTCGACCCAAACTCCTTGGGAACTTACGGAATCATCTGATTCCAATTCGACATGGATATAATTCGTTTGTGTGTTCACCACTAGTCCCGACTGTAACTTATCACAATAACGTTCACTTAAAGGTCCAGTAGACATCTATGAAAAACAACATTTGTAGAGGCACGGAGCATTAGAAATTAAACGAATCTCAACGTAGAGAATCTGTGCGCAATCCGGCACAAAAAAAATCTCAACGTAGAAGTTAAAACAGAATCTCTGCGCAATCCGGCACAAAACTCTTGTTAAACAAACTGTGAAATTAACTTTGAAATAAATATCTAAACAGAATTAGTTACATTAATAAACTGTGTCAATTTAGTGTTTCAAGTGTGGAACCTTGATCACAATAAAACCTTATGTAAAAGGCAGATGCAGTCATGCGTCCTATAGCGTCATTCCAGAGGGATCACTACATGGGAAAGGCATAAACTAGGCAAGCCGTCATATTAGTACAGTTAATAAATCATAGTATGGAGCACCACTTATAATATATTCCAAAAGAACAAGAGTTGACATTGACGTGGCAGCACCATACGTACCCCAATACTCAAACCAGATTCCTACTTTAGACTGTACACGAGTAGGATTGGCCGAGTACATTGCTAAATGCAGGAACCAATCTGTATATAGGAGAGTATGTGTCCGTTGGGCACCACAATATCTCCTTGTGAAACTGCTTAGGTGTAACTGCGTATCGGATGTTCAAGAAAAAAGAGAAAGAAACGTCACTCTTGTATTAAAACTTGATTTGCTGTGAAGTCGTGCTGTGTACGTGGCGAAACACCAAAATCGCACAATATTAAATAGTAACCAATGTAAACATGTGTGAATTGCACGTACCAACAGTCAAACCCCAAGCATGCATGTACCATCTTTGTGAAAATACCACTCAAACAAGAAAGTTCTCCTGCGTGACCGCAAGAGGCAAACCTCCTGCTGCGTAGCAAGTACTTGCTCTTCTCTACTGTCTCAAGGGGGGTACCCTATTCCAGCTGTGGGGGGTACTCCAGTCCCACCCAGGGGTACCCCAGCTGGGACCAGAGACCAGGAAAAGAACCTGGGCTGGGGTACCCTCCCCCCCGGAAAGGACCTGAAACCAGAGACCAGGTAAAGAACCCCCCCTGTGGATAGACAGAAAGACAAATGCCTGTGATAACATTACCTTTCCGTCGTACTACGTACGCGGGTGGTAACTACATATTCAGAGTCAAGGCGTTTGTAATGCAGTATTGAAGGACGGGATGCAAAAAATCTGAGTCGAAGGAATGAGGGACAACTGATGCAGGTAGTGTCCGCAAGACGGGATAAATGTACAACGCAAATTTTACTGGAAGGAACTCAGGAATTATGATCGTCGTTGAAACAAGTCTTGGTAAGCCTACGCATTGCAGTGCACGTATATAGCACGTTAAACATTACTGGTTTTCACAAAGACCAACGTTCATGCGTACGTACCCCAGTACTCTACCCAGAAACTAGAACGGGTGATTCGGGAATCAGCATACATGACTATGTGAACTATTGTCTTGTGTGCGGGAAGGTTATCTCTAGTCATATCCTTACAAAACCGTCTACTGTGATCAGCAACTCTGAACTAGGAGACAGATTATTCAAGGTTTGACAAAAATCTATTTGATTACATCATCAAAATTTCTCAGGTGAAAATTTTTTATATTAACAGTGACTGTTTTTGTTTCACAAAATGAAAATAAAAGTTGCGGAATTCGTGTCTCCGATAAAAAAATACACGAAAAAATATTTGTGCAACCCGAAAGTTTTTGATGGCATGGACCCATGAAACAAAGCTATGAGTCTATGCCTGTACATACCATGCTTGGCATTAGATAAAAAGAACGTCACAAACAAAATCAATCAAAATTCAGTGATACTACAGTCTTAAAGACGCCACCAAATGCAAAATTGTTCCGTCTTTGTGAGAACTACGCACACAATACCTACCCCAAACTTCGAACCAAAAACCTGGTCTAGATACATCACTATCGGTTATGAATCTAAGATTCACGAAGCTACTAAATGTACTCAGTCTATAGTCATAGGGGAAGTTGGTACAATAGTCATCGGTGATACTACCCAAGGTAACCTGGTGACAGTTGCGTAAGATTAATTGTAAAATAAAGATGAAATCAGTGTTTCTTCAGGAAAATCGATAGATATCGGCGATAAACATTTTTTTTTGTGAGATGGTACATAAAATCTCAAAAAAGATACCAGTCATAGTCCTATTTATTAGGGTGTTGGCTTTTTCAAAAAATAGATTGTAATAGTAAAGAACTAATAATTAAAAGAAATTTAGTTTGTACCTGCAGATAGTCGTATGTGCAAGACTGTCCCTGTTCGATGTCGAAGTCGAGGACTCTGAACACCACGGCCGCATCAAGGTATGTCTGCAGGTAACACTCACAATGCATGTAGTTTGGATAGTTGTGAGGATAATTCGGGCTAATTAGGAACGCTGCTGGAAACGTCACTCTGAAAGAAAGATAGCGATTTCTATTTGCCGGATTTATGTAAATATTATGCCTCAACGTAATGCATTATGGCAAAGATATCTGTTTGCAAGGTGCAAGTGATATCTTCATCTGTTGCCATGAGAAACTTGTTTCAAAAGAGAAGCTTGCCATGATATGTCCTGAACTCGTACACTTAATTGTATATAAGGTGAACACTTCATTATGCCAAGTGTCGCATTGCTTTCACGCTTTCACCCAGTGAACTCGATGGCATTAATTTACAGAACCTTCAATCTATTTATAACAGTAGTCTTTGAAAACCCAATTAATTGGTTTCGAAGCAAAATTCTACACCTGATCAAAAGTGTAATTAACGAGCTTTTGATCTGTCGAACATGCAGTGTACAATGATAGGATTATTATTATGATATCACATACGATATTGAGTTCTAACAATCTTCCTTGTCAATTGAGTGTTTTGCACCAAAGTGATATTCATAAAAACTAATGAATGAACGGAAATGGTAGTACCGGTAGTGTGCATCATCTATGTGTGGTAATGTGTCCCCAGGACTGGCGGCGTTACGTTTCCTTCTCGACCCAAATCCTTCCTCTAAACCAAGATCGTCATTTGTTTCGTAATCATCATCCGGAAACTTGAAGCCTCCGCATATACTGTCTTCATCTGGATTAAACACACCTGAGAAAAGAATGAGATTCACTTGTAGGTCTTAGTTCTCCTTTGATATTCACAGGGGGATGCCATTTGTTTTACCTTTCAGTAATTAGTGATGTCCTCTGGGTTTACGGAATCAAATGATCTCAGAGCAATAGGCGTGCCAAACATAACCTATTTTACCATATTTATGTAGTATGCACAGTGATATTTGGTACTGTGAGAAAGGACACCGTTTAAATATTCACATATCAGTCAGTGTTACCTGAAACCTGGGATATCTTTTACCTGAGGAGAGAAGTATTCATAACCTTATTTTCTACTCATTTAAGGATAATTGCTCGATATGGGCTCAAACACCTATTTTCATCACTTATTTTATACAACATGAGAATGCCAAATTACGCCAGAGGCAGATTTCTATAACCTTTTTGGTGAACTAGAAGTAATTACCATTGCTGTCGTCGGTTTATTTCACCGGTTTGTCTGATTCATTTATTCATATTTTCGAGAGGAAGAGCAAATAATAATCTACCACTACCATGTTTGTGATGCATGAATTTCTGTATCGCTTCGATAAATTCTGAATAAAGTGAATACCGCTTTCATAATATAGTGATGAGACGTGTCTGAAATAAGTTCGAGCTGCACTTACCTGGAATGCATTGATATTGCACCTGTAGGTAGTGACTGTTCCTGGTTATCCCAGATGGACAATCTAACTGCCAGGCTGTGGTTGTAATCTTACAACTAGTCTTTCCGTTGCATTCTCTAATGTGCGTCAAGGAGCGCGCATCCGTTATACATGTATCACCTACAGAAATATCAGATAGTGAAAGTTTCACCAGGTGGCTCGTTAGGGCAGGGCGCGAGGCCTCATGCCCCAAGTTGATTGATTGCCTCGGCATATTATTAGCATCACCTCTGGAAATTTTCAGTCACCTCGGGGCATGAGGCCTTGCACCCAGGGTGGGAAGCCTCATGCCCAGGACACTTTCAACTACTTTTTCGTTCCCCACTGCCCCTCAGTACTAAAAGTTTGTTTAGGACATTTAGTGCTGACTTGTCCCCACTACAAGCAAGTACAATCACCACCCTATCTGCATTTACACAGCTGCAAAAGGCCTTCGTAGGTCCCCACCATGGGCCCAACATTTCAGGGTAAAAACCCTCAATCAACCATTTTGACGTGGTGCTACTAAATTCTTATCTAAAACTGGTCTTAATCAAATAGCATTTTTACCGACCGCATACGTAGCACAAGGCAAGGTAATAGTTTTACACCTGTCTGTCTGTCAACTGGGGGGGGTACTCAGTCCCAGCCGGGGGGAGTACTCAGTCCCAGCTGGGGGGGGGTACTCAGTCCCAGCTGGGGGGGGGGGGTACTCAGTCCCAGCTGGGGGGTAGT
>JBCAUG010717423.1:0-13698 GCA_038406175.1 Haplosyllis leylae | reverse complement strand
GGTTGAGTCCCCCCCCCCCCCAGGACTTGCTAAGCCACGGTCGGTATGCCTCTTGCGTTCACGCAGGAGGACTTTCTTGTTTTATTGTAATCCGAGATGCTCAGGTGTTTTCTTAGTCTTATTGGTGTATGTGTCACACATATTGTCTAAATTGCCTAACTAAAACACGTGCACTGGTATTGGGTTGTTTCAGAACAATAGACTTTAACGTGGCTATTCGACAATTACTGTGCGCTACACGATACGGCAACAAAGCTTAATGCGACAAAATGATCAATTGCATGTTAGATCTTCTTTCGTCATTCCCTTTTACTTCGTGTGACATTTTGTAACATATCTATTAATCAGATGATAACGTGCCACAGTGACATCTTTGCCCTTTCTTTGAACTAAATAGAAAATGTGACTAATCGTTTACCATTCAAAATATATCATTGCACAAGCGTCGAATAAGATAGCTCCCACAAAATAATTTTTAAAAGTATGAATATATATGTAAAATGCACCAATGAAAGTGGCACCGTTATGACCATTTTACGTGCAGAAAATGGGGAAAAGGTTCTAAATGAAAGTCACAAGTTGCCAATACCCGTGCTATCATGCATGTCATGAAACATTTTTCCTTCACAGAAATTTTTACAATGGCTCTTTATTTTCTCAACTACTGCAAGCTATGTTAATGTGCAGAAGCAGATACTAAATAATTATCGGTGCTTTGTGCGAGATGTTGAATTATTATTACACATGGTGAAGAAATATATGGTATTTGATGGCCACATTCCCTTGTTGTTACATACCTGGATCAGGTCTGCAGGTTCCCAATAGACTTACAGCATAAATGGCACCGAGTATGTGTATAACCTGTGGTTCATCCAGCCCACAGTCCAGCCGTAAGAAATCTCGAGGAGTGTCTGTGACCTGAGCATCTTGAGGAGTTGTACATGTAATTTCTGTTCTGTTGCCGTATTGTGCTGAAATGTGAACAGCCAGTTTGTTTCAACTCTAGTTGGGCCTTCTGACACTTTCCATTTTTCAGAACAATAACAAGAAAAAGAATTGTTTCGCAAAGTTGTAAATTAGGTTCCAACTGTTCTTTTCTGACTTAAGAATCGAAACTGAGTGATATTATCACAATGGTAAAGCCGAATACAGTAACGAAAACAGTGTCATTGGATGACAAAGTATCACGCAATGCTCGTAATTTAAATTATTTATTAAAACTAATGTGTCGCACTCACAAGACGTACCTGAACACACAATTAAGAGTAGCTGTAGAACGACAAATTCCAGTCTCCACGAATATCCGTGTGTTCCTGAAAGGCATGTCATTATCAAAAGGCACTGCAGCTTGTGATGCGTAAGAAAATTCCCTTTTTTAGGTCTCACACTTTCGTCAAAGCAGCATTCAGGTGGAATGTGACGTGCTGCTCCTCTCTTCAGGTGAGACGATGCTACCAACAAAATACAAAATCATTATGTGGTATTTTTCTGCCTCAGTAAATTTGTAGTTTGGTGGTGCGGCAATCACTTCAAATGAATAAAATGGAAAATCAGTTGGACAGCCTGCCGACATCCAAGCTTCACATCTGATTCTGTTTGTGTACATTTGATATCGAACGATATTGTACACAATAGGAAACTGATAAATTAATGTATTAGTGGTATTAGCTGAATAAAAGGGCAGGTACGGCGTTGATTTACTGTCCGTATGAATCCATTACAAGCTTTTTTAATGAATCTGGCCTGCTGTGATCATTTGTATTCTTGATTTTTTATTTTTTAAATTCTTTGTAGCAATCATAAGTAGCTGAATGGCAAAGAAAGTGAAAATAACGCAGTAACGCCAGTTTAGTTCGTTTTGTCTAGACGACACTTCAGACAATACCTCTGGTACAGAAGAGAGGTCTCCACCCTTTTACGGAAAGAAAAACGAAGTACATCAGTTGGGAGCTCCTATAAGGGGTTTTACTTCAGTTTGTTCATCTGTTTAATTATCCTTTCTATGATGATGTCTAACAAAAGTTAGCCACAATCCCACAAGATCAGTGTACTTCCGAAATTAAAATTTTATATCCCCTGTTAAATCAAACCCCTGTCAAACCTTAGTTGCATGTAGATAAATGTCCATATCTCCTTAGCTTTCTTTTCCTTTATTGCAGTATTCACACTTTTTAAGATATCCATCCGTTCTGGTATTGCCACAGTTTTGATTCGGTAATAGCCATGTGTTGATAACCTGTAGCATGAACAGAATAACTTGTCTGTGTTTACCGCCAAATTTCCCCTAATGGAGCTGCAGCAATGGCTTGGTTAGAGAATAATCGCCTGCAGCGGAGAGCGTTGACACACAGGTGAATTAGTCATAGATTCCCAATAACATAGAGAACAGGATATGTGTTCCCTTACCACAATGCATACCTTGTAATTTCCCAGGCTCAAAGGGAATGGTTTTTGTACTTAAGTACGCTATCAGTGCGCTAGTAAAATTACAGGTTTTGATGTCAAAGCTTCATTTACAGTCTTTTTAATATTTTATTCATAGAAATCTCACATAGCAACCATTTACTTGTAGTCTGATATATTAACTTAAGTTCAGGAGAAAAACTTCTTTTTACAACATTAATTGTATTATTGGTGGTGACGCTGAAAATTACCGCCCTTAAAAACTATATTAATTATTAATGAAAACATTCTTTGCTAGCTAGTTATATCGATTGACCCTGACAATGCTGCGAAAGGATAGTCTTTGATCTTACCGAAGCCTTTTGATGATCTTTTTTACTTGAGAGACTATTTGTGTACAGAGAGGGATACACCCCTGAAAGAAAGCAGCACCGACTGCGAAGAAAGTACCACTCGATGCAGTCTGTATGATTAGATTTGCAAGAGTCATTGTACTAGTAGTGGTAGAAATGAGAGAAATCCGTCAATGATCACAGTGCCACACCCAATAGCAGTAGATAGCGAAAGCTATTGGTGCTGAAGGGTGGCGAGTGTCTGTAATGCGACGTAAATTCTTGGAACGCTCTTTTTCGGGTTCTGTTTCCTGCTGTTTTTTACACCATTTTTTTTCAGATTTGGTTTTCATGGCAACCACCAAATAATCAGTTCACAATTGTTTTTCCCTTCGTTACACTCATTAATAGATGTTTGCATAGCAGTCGACGGTTATTGATTTTCTGCGCCTGTAATTTGACCTAAATAGTATTATTCGTGAAACAATATATTTGATGTGACGCATATTTACAGTCACACACAAGATCTACATTCCTTGGTAGTAATTCGATCAAAATATTATTTGAGTTTGGGACCCTGTAAAAAATTTTCATTGAATGTTATTTAAACCATTTCACAGAACATCAAATGTACTTCGAAATTTGCAATATCATGAATTAAATCATGCAATGATGTGTCGACAATGTATGCTTCATTAATTGATTAATAAATGTAAATCGACCAAATCAGAAATCAGATCGTTTTATGTGCGAAAATTTGTTTGTAGTGGGGAAATTTGTTGTGTCCCAAAAAGTATTCTGAGGCATTTAAGGTCGTATGTGCCATTCCCTGTGTGTATGGAATAATTAGGTTCCTTTACCGTAACTGTCTCCAATCTGCATCTGACTTTCTCATCGTTTACTATTATCTTTTGTGTTTTGCTGTGTGTTTTTATGAAGGTTATACCTGGTAAACGTTTTAATCTATTTTCAGTAAATAAAGTAGTCAACATTTTTCATCAGTCCCACTGCCCTAAATGATATCGGAAATTCTAATGTATATTTAGGAGAGGGTTGATATTTGTTTTTCACAGACCAGAAACATTCATGATAAAACAGAAACTAAAATATTGGTAAACCCGAAAGTATCACTTTTTTAAAGATTTATGATCTTGTACTATACAATCTGTGTCAACAAGAAATATCACAGTGAAAGCACTTATGAAAACAATTTTAAATCTCAACATGTATCTGTCCGAGCAATTTTGAAAGTGATATACCCTTACCAGTCAAAATACCATAACCAATTTCAAATTCACGTCTATGAAGCTATAAAAGTAGCAAAAATGTAACTTGTTATCATTTTCCAGACAGCAAACTTACAAAGTGGATACAAATACTATCTGTCCTTCGTTTTGGTTTCTGGAAGCACCAGTATCCATGTCTCTGGTTGTCAGTTTTGTTTGTGCTCAAAGTGAATTGGGTGGATTTCAAGACCAAATTTCAAGTCAGTTACAAACTGTTGTAGGTTCTTTTGGTCCTGCCACAAGAACCTTTGAGTTTAATGACAATGGCGCGATACATTGTTCCGGAAGGATAATTGGTACATTTATTGTACATTTAAAACTTCATCACTGTCTTAAACAACGGGGGATCCCTCGAATACTGGATTTACGTAGGAAGACGGAAGATTCAACTGACTGGCTGCTAGAGCTGTTCTCTGGTATTCGTCCTGTCTCATCCGAAAACGTCCACCTTTGTTCCTGCAGATGGAATAATAACAGGTGTTCTTTGTTACTAGGAAATCCGTTATCATTTCACGCAAGAAACTGGAAAATACAGTTGCAAGTAAGGTAATGCTTGGTAAGTCGAGCCGGAGTGGCCAAATGGTTTACAGCACTGTGCTGCGTGCCGCACAGATGGTGGTGGGTTCAAACCCCCACCACTGCTTGTGGACACATGATCTGCAAGTATGTGGATCAAAAAGGCTTGGCTGCCATGCTGACCTCTATACAGTCAACAGGTGTCACAAAGGAGGTGAATTTGAGGATCACTTTTGGCAAAAAAACATGCAAGCGAGGAATCCACCCTGGCTTTGAAACCCAGCACAGACATCACTAGAAAACAGGGGTATTAGTGACCCCATAAAAAGGTCTTGTGTCCTCCAAAAATTAACAAAAAAGTTATCGCTTAGTATCGGAGTGTTTTTCGATACCTGTGCCCATGATCAACTGGTCCGCCTTCCTCATTTAGCGTCGAATATCTCTTCAAAGAATTGAAACTTTTGTCCAAGGGAGTATCTAAAGCCGTAGATTGCGTTGGTGGATATTTCTTCTTGGCGCTGATAACATAAAAAGAAGAATCACAAAGATTGCTGTTCTGAAATGTTTGATAAATAGTTACAGAAACATTCAATCGATGAATGCATACATCTGCATGGATACAATAGCGAAACTTACATTTTGACTTTGTATAGCACCATCCCGATACACAGGATCAGCATCAGAACAATAACTACAGTCAGTCCCACAATAAGCGCTGCCATATAGAAATTAAATAAAAGACACTGAACAAGGTTTATTATCCAATTAGCGTCATACTTATTTCATTAAACGACTACCAGTCTAATAAATCATGTTCCCATACGTATGTTTTTGTTAGAAGTATTCCCAGGTTTGGAACTCTTCTTCGTGGATGGATTACTCCCATCAGTGATTTCTATGTTGTCGTTGCCGTGCCATTCGTAGCAAGTCACTTTTACTGGTACTTCAGTGTGCTCGGCAAATCTTCTCGCTGTGGAAAGTTCAAATCATGTTTGGGACAAGGTTTAGTCATTTAGTTACATGGGCACTTGTAAACAAATCCTTAATCACCAAGTTCCGCATAATCCATCACAAAGAAGTGACAGTTGTTAACAATCCACAGATGGCGCCAACTGTTAAACCACAGTTTTTTTCTAACTTGGAAATCATATTCCATTTATTCATAGGTAAACATAAAACACTGATTACCTTACAAGATGTCAAAAATAAGAATAGATCCTATGATACATTTTCAATTCGTTTTAGGAGGATGAACATTTGATATGCATTTATTCTTGGTCTAAGTCTGGCGTAACATCTTCGTATTCAAAGATGGGTCTTGATATGTTTTTGTAACATATGTTCACTGTTAAATACTGATGTAATAAGACCTTACCACTGTATTGAATCCAGAATCCCCTGTTTTCGTTCCAACCGTCTGAGTTGAAGTTAAGATAGATGTCACTTTTACTTGTCTGGAGAACCTGCTCCTCCTTGAGACCGTCACAGATTTTGATACCTTTGTTCCAATACATAGGTTCAGTGTCGTACTCGAGCCAGTCATCCTTGCACATCTTATTTACATCTCCAGTGATCACCAAATCAATTGCCTTAAATCAATCGACAAAAAATTCCTTGTACTAAAGAGGTACCAATGGAATGATATTTCCAAATTAGAAAGAATCTGAAATAAGCCATGCCCTCAGGAGCTCCAAGAGAAATGCTTTTTTAAGGTGCTTACAATATGAGAACAACGGACGCTGGTCCTTTGAGTGTAGAAAATGAATAGGGTGAAGTATTATCTATGCTGTGCGCTATACTTACTCCTAATTGTATTGTGGTGTTAGGTTCTGTGGTAGTTAAATGACACTGACACTTAACGTTGGGAGGGTAGTTATGTGGATAGTTCGGTGTTTCTATAAAGCCAGACTTTCTGTGGATGGCCTCACCATTCATCGAATCACCGCAAATATCAACGATGTTGTGAACCTCGTCTGTATCTGGAATGGATGTAATTTCAAAGTAAGTAAATGAAGTTGAGTAAGGAATATGAACTTACGTTTGAAGGAATTAGAATAATATGAATCAAAATTGTTATTTGGAAATATGTTAGTAACTGTGGAAGATCCTACCTGCTATGCACTTGTATTGGACCTCGAAAAAGTTGCTCTCAACCTCACATTTAGGTATGAGCTGTGAGGATATTGGCACGTTGCACTGTTTTTGCCCCATGCAACTACGTATAACAGGATGGTCGTCTATTGTATCATAACAGTTTTCTCCAGATTTTATTGTTACAGGGGGACAAGTTTTGTCATCGTTCTTCGTCCAGTGTTCAATACCGGTTATCTAGAATACAAAATTTGAATGAAGCCATAATATTTTAAATTTATGTGATTTACATTAAGTTGTTATAGTGTGTGTATTGTGACATTTCATAGATTTCTGTACCTCTATTACACCAGGGTTATTACAGGAAAGGAATAGTTCACTCTTTTTTCCGGCTGATAGGCACTGTCCTTTTTCCATATTAGTTGAAGGATGATACTGGCTGCATTGTATTCTGAGAGACACAGGCTGCATTGATTCTCCTAACCCTATTAAAACATACGCCTACCTTAAAAATGTGAAAATCAGATGGGTGTTAATACTGTAAATACTATCGTTTGGAATGGAGATATTACGGAACAAGACTATTTTAAGCATACCTCCTTCATATTTAATCCAAAAACCTCTAGATTCGTTCATACTGTCAGCACGAAAGTGCAATTCCAGATTTCCTTCCAGGAGATGCGTTTTGTTCAGCTGTGTGGCATTACACATTCGAACACCTTGACCCCAAATCACCCCCGGTGTGGTGTACTCCAACCAGTCTCCTACACACCTCGTTTTATCAACAGAATGAATACCTATGTCCAGTACTGTGAGTTTGATCCGTGTCTAAAACGAGCAAAAAATTCATTTCAAGATAATTAAAGTGACATTTTGACGTTGGATTTACATGAATATATGTGCAATGCAAAGTGAAAATTAGATAAAAGGTTTGTTCCAAATTCAGTAGGCAGAACACTTGAGATAACCGCAGCTTACCTCAGTCTGTAGAGCCTTTAGGCTGCACATGCACGATTCATCAGGAGGATACAGTGCCGGATAATTAGGTGTCTGTATGTACCCTGACTCTCTGACAACACTTTCTCCTCCAAGAACGTCGCCACAAACGTCTATTATATTCTTTGTTGGGGTGTTTTCTGCAATTTCGGCAATATGTCATATCTGATCAAAGCACGTGCTTGGTCCGATTAACCATCTGGAGAATCATGTCAAATAATCTCAATAATGATCAATAAATACAATTTATTATGTAATCCTCGTACTTGGTATGCATTCAAATTCGACTTCCACATAGTTGCTTGTCTTGCTACAAGGATTTAAGAAAATTCTCTTCACAGGAACTAAGCAGTCGGCAGCTCCCATACACTTCTCCACCATTGTATCGTTAAGCTCAGGGTCCGTAACGCCACAATCATCTTCTTCCTAATTATTTATTTGTTATTGTATCAGTACTTCTGCATATCTACTTGGTTTTCATTAGAACAGCATAACATTTTTGTTTTGATGGGCCGTTCAACAAAAGCACTTAGATCTTCTTGTGGATGGACCTGCATTATTCTTAAGGCGGGATTGTTTTGTTAACATTGTACAAGATATAAGAATATGACCTTGAAAAGGCGGCACGTTGTGTCTTGAGGTATATCTTGATATCCTTGTAGAACTGATTTTACATGAATAGCCGCCTCGTCTCCACAATGCAGATGAATTTCTTTTGTGGCGTTTTCCAGCATACATAATACCATAGTCCTATTTTGCTCAATAGTTGATTGCGTCATTTCTAACAATCAAACAAAACATTTAATTTATAATTACGAGATGAGATTTTAAGATCACATTTCTATTTTGGATCAAAACGGAAAATTAATTATCCGCCTGCTTTTTTAATTAAGACATTTTGGAGAAAGTAGCTAGTTGGTAAGGTACAGTCTTGGAAAACATTACATTTAAACAACGAAGTGTGGATATTTGAACAAAGTAGTTCGATGTGTGTTGATATTTGGACTGTTACAAATATAATTGATGAAAGCAAGGTCAAGAAAAGATTGAGTCTTGCCGGATTGTAAGTCGAATTTCCTTGAAAACACTACAATGCTTCAGGCATTAAAGGACTTTAAACTTCTTTCATGAAACTTTACAAAACTAACTTGTAAGATCTACCAAGTATCTATTTCACTTTTTAAACATTCATTCTGACAGCGGTCCAGGTAGTGCCGAAATGTTTTTGACTTTGTATGCCCAGAGGTATATACTTTTCTGCTCAAATGCGATAAAAAGCCGTGGCAACTAGTAGGGAATAGATGTTTTTATGGGGGAAATTGTGGGATCGGAATGCCCCTTGCATATTTCCCACAGGGTAATATACTGTGTTTCATTTGCCGTCACTCAATTTAGACTTTCAAAATGTTTAAATACTAATTCTGTCGGTTTCTGAGGTCCAAATCGTACGGGGAAAGCTGAGAAGTTGGTGTTTAACGTTTGTCTATGGTATCATTGCGCAAACAGTTGTGGGTTAAAAGTGATGTAATTTAAATTCCAGAATGTCATTGTTTTTGTTTTCATAACTTGATCATTATTTTTCAAAGGGCAAACGTCACAATCAATAGAAACAAAAATTAGTGATCGAGCCTGAAACAAGTCTGCACTAATAATAAATTTATGGGTCGAATATTGTAGACATAGCAGTACCAATCAATAAGAAAACGTACATGTTCTCTAGCAGCAGGATCAGTGATTTGGACACACAACTAAATAAGAATATTATACCTGCGCAATATGACACCGTAACCAGACCTAGTATTCCAATAAGAACAATGTGGTGATGTGGCTTATCCATGTTTGCATATATTGCGTCTGTTTTTTCACAAATGTTCACAATTCATCTCAAATAATCAATATTTCTTTTGTATATCACACATATTTATTTGCACAAATGTGTGAAATGGGCAAATCCGTCGAAGAAGAGCAAAAATTCGTTTAAGCTCCTTTTAGACTCGAAGCAGTTTATCTCCTTTGAATATTTATGGTAAATTAAAACCGCAGTCCACGTAGAATGTTAAGGGTTTCTAAGTTTTTCCAAAAATATTATCCCGAATGTGAATACACATTTGCTGGCCGTGGTTAACGCGAAACATCTGTGACTCTCAATTTTTTTACAGACATCATCACAGGCTGCGCAGCTAAATGCATTTTCCCAGTTAATCCAATTGGTAATCCAACTGTTATTGAAAAGTTTGGCATTGAAGTAATAAGCATATTTTGTAACACAACATATCGGGGATAAGATTTTTGAGACTGGAGATCCCGCAACTATTCATAGTTCTTCCATTGTAAAGCTTTCATCGACTTTGAACACCACGCATGCAGACACAGCAACCGTGCAGTGCAGTCAGGCGTAGGTGCTTCAAGTCAATATTTGAAACTTGGATCGAATGAAGACACGTGATGCCCTGTGATCACCTGGCCAGATGGAAAAGGAAAAGGAACTTAAGAGCCTAAAAGTGCAATATCTTTGGAAAGAGATGTCGTTTTAACGTCTGACTCTTTAAGACAGATAATGAAGTATGAATGAATGATTAACGAAAAACGATAAAAACTAGAAAAGTCTATTTTTGACTCGACGTTTATCAATAATATTTTAACATCTCTGCTTTTAATTAAATGCAGATGTATGTTTGAAAAAGGAATCACATTTTATGGGGACTATGTTTACTTGTTACAAGATTTATTGTCCACAAACAAAGCATGAATGTCACATTTTCATTGAATTTTTAATTGTGAACTGAATTTATAATTTGACACAGCTTTCCATTGTTCGAGAATACGATACCGTGACTCTAGTAATACTCCATAATTACGTCTTTGCAGGCGTAGCGGTAATTGCAAGATCACACATGCATGCCCTAGTAACTTTTTGATTCCCCCTGTGAATGTTGAAGACGTTAATAGTAATCTTGGCTTGAACATGTAATTAAATTATGCATGACGACGAATAACTGCATTTTTACTTTGTTCGCTCTTCTTTGCTCCAAATTTGCATCGATCAGCATGTCGAGCATGGCTTAAATACTCTCACTGAAAAGTCAATAAACGGTCCGCACACTATTGCCAATGACTATTTCGTTTCGTTTCCTTTCGTTGTCTTTGCTATTGCTGTATCATTTATTGATGATACATTTGATTATAACTCTCGTTCAATAAATTTATAGTCCAGCTGTGCACTTCAAGATTATCGCAAACACGTCACGCTTTGAAAAATCAATACTGGCCACATCAAAATAATTAACAACAATGTTTTGGGGAAATAAGCAGAAAGGTCAGGTTTACCTTGTGACTAGTCTTGCCTAGAGTAAAACTCCAGACAGAAAAAAAGATATCAATAATTGTTCCTACTCAACAGCAGTCCAGTCATTTTGTTTAACTGATCTGGGAACTGGAGAAAGTACTTTCTCAAGAAAAGAGACTATTTGTCCTCATATATCAGTGAGTGCTTGCGTGTCGGGTTGTTAAAAATGTGTTGTCAGTTTTCAAAAGAAATCGATCGGAGAATGCATGAATTATTGCAGGTACTTTCCGCCTAATATTGAATTGGGAATTTTTATTTTATTTTCAGCTATTACAACTTGGATGACACAGACCATGAAGTTATCAACAGGTATCTCTCACAGCTGGTGGAGAAGGCTCTGCTGGATCTCGAGTCCTCGTATTGTATCGAAATTGGCGAGGTGCGTCAATACAATTTTTACTTTATTACTTTCAGCCTAATGATATTATTTGTCTGGTACAAAATTGCATTTGCAGAAATTGTTTGTACAAACATTATGATCGAATTTTTGGTGGCATATCGAATTGAAAATGTTATTCTGTACAGGTGTACTGTGTACCGAATCACAAGTGCCTTGAAAAAAGAGATTCGGCCTCAAAAATATGTACTGAATGTTACTTGCAGGATAACTACTCGATCGCACCCTCAGTGTTGGGTAGGATATCATCGTACTACTATCTACATCACGCCAGCGTCAGGATGTTCAAGGACTCCATGTCCGCCGACACTTCACTGAAAGACCTCATAGATGTTCTCTCAGTATGTATCATCGGTCTACTAACAAATTCCAACAAAAACATCTCATTTGCTTTGCGGATTCCAATTCGCAAAAAAGAAATGTCCAAATAAGGATAATATGCTGACTGAGGGCGTGCTGTCCTCTAATGTTAATTCCTCCATAATCATAATGTACCCAATTTTGTCTACGCTTGAACTTTCAACTTATTCCATTTATTTCGAAGAAAGTGAATATTACCAATTGCTTTCAGAATGCCTATGAGTACTCTGACCTGCCTGTCAGACACAACGAGGACCAAATAAACAGGTGATAAAATTTTATTTCTGAACGTTTCAGTCATTTTCTGGCTATTTTGTCCAAGGGATGAAAGACTGACAATGTTGCTGATGTTAACTGACCCAAAATGTATTCAAGATTTTTCTTTTGCAGTGAATTGGCCAGAGAATTGCCACTGGAGGTAAATCCACATACTATGGACAGTTCCAACACTAAGACTCACCTGCTCCTACAGGCACACTTCTGTCAACTTCAGTTGCCATCATCTGATTACTACACGGACACTAAATCAGTGATGGACCAAGCAATACGTATTCTACAGGTAGTGTCAAGGAGAAAGCTTGCCATTTAGGATACGAATACCTCCAACGTGCCGTATCTTTATCAGTTTTGCCAAATTGTACGCTTGTAATCTAATGCTTCTTACTGAGTTTTTCTTCTTGTGTGGTCAGTTTTTTTTAAATTAAGACATATGTATTGACAGAATGAAGCAATCTCAAGAATAGTATCCAAGAGACTCTCACTTTTGTGGCCAAAGGAACTTTTCCATGCACCTCATAGATCAATAGTTTGCTAGATTGATCGAGGACAATAAGTCATGTGGAAACCTGTCTTAACATATCACCTCCCTAAATAACGTATTTTTGTTGACAATTTATAGAAACTGAATTGTACTTTTTTTCCTCATATTGTTTCAGGCAATGTTGGACGTAGCTGCAGATAATGGTTGGTTGGTCGCATCACTGAGGATTATGCAACTTGTGCAGATGGTCGTACAAGGCAGATGGGTTCACGACCATCCACTGCTGGCATTGCCCAATGTCCAACCTTACCATATCTGCTGCTTCAAGTAGGGTTTTTATCTTTATGTTCCCATGATTTGGTACTTACTACTGGCGGTAGGAATGTGCCTGGTATTATCTTTTAGAATACTTTGTAACATGTCCAATGTGAACTTCTTTCTACACAGATCAAGTGAAGGTCAAAAGAGAAAAGGTGGTGATGATTCGTTGCACCTGATAGATTCTCTTCCTGAACTGATTAATGTGGTGGGAGACAGGTACGACACACTCCACAAGATGCTGAACGTTGAAATGTCCGCAGCTGACATCGATAAGGTAAAGCAGAACCAATTTTGCCAAGTATTTTTGATATAATAAAACGAAGCTGCATTATCATTATTGTTTTTACATTACTTGGTCATTAAAATTTCAAGACGGCAACCATTTACACTACAAATGAACTTTTATTCTTTCTAAAGATTTATCAAGTATTGATTCACCTGCCACAAATCAAGATGACCCTGAGTGTGAAAGGTTGGTGGGAAGGTGGAGAAAAGGAGGAAGCAAAACAAGTTCCTGCTCAGGCGCGAAGTGGCGTTCGTCCTCAGAGTGACTGGATTCGAGTGCATGCGGACCAGGAATATGTGCTCAACATTGATTTCAGGAGGCTTAACAAACATAAGGTCAGTTTCCTTATCATGAAATTCACTTATTGTCGGAGACCGGCATCAGTCTACCACCGAGCAAGGTGAAGGTCACACCGGTGACCAGTATATATAGTATGCCCTAGCCGTTCGCGGGCACTTCAGTAAATCCACCCGAGCTATGTACAACTTGTTGCCCTGCCAATAAACTGACATCCATGCTATAAGAGTACCGTGTCTTGTCTTTATGACCCCACGACATGGTGGCAGCTCGAACTTGAATGAGATCTCATCAAATGTTGGAATAT
>JBCAUG010717422.1:0-45595 GCA_038406175.1 Haplosyllis leylae | reverse complement strand
CCATGGGTCCCAAAGGATACAACTTTTTGCAGGGCTTGCTAACAACAGTTGTTACTTTCACAAATCATGTAACACTAACACGTGTGAAACTATTACCTTCCCCCATCCTTCGGATGCGGGCGGTAATAATCCATCCTAATTCTAAAAGAGAATTTTTTTATGTGCATCAGAATTTGAATCATTACTCAAAATTTAAGCGTTCAGTTCTCATGGGTGGGAAAAACTACAGCAAACGATGTCTTGCATAATATCCCATAGAAAACATTGAAACTGCTAGTAATGTTAAACATCTTACGAAGGAAATATTGGCCTAGTTTCATGTGATGAGGTTTTTATCCCGAATAAAAGAGAACTGAATGCAAACCAATTTGATGATGAAGTCTATTGATGTCATGTATTCTTGAACTCCATTACTTTTCCCAAAAATCTGGTCAAATAATTGTTCTCGTTGATACTTAGTGTTTGACAAATAGTTTCATTTGACATCATCTGTACGTATTGCATGTATTTATTCATTAGCTCGGTTCATACACTGCGATTTCTCTACCCATACGGAGGTACATTGATATTTGATCAGATGGTTAGCTATATTTGTATAGTTGTATACAGCAGGCAACTTCCTTCCAGGAAGAAAAATTTACAAATACTTATTTTAACTTATTTATCGGATGTTTTCAAAAAACCAATACCGCTTTCAGATAAGATGTTTTATCTTTGTGCAGTATGTAAAGAAATTGGACTCGTGAAGACTGGTAAATTCGGGAGAGCAATAGAAGTGTAATGGGCGTTGACAATAACTACATCAAAACACCAAAATAGTTTGCACAGCTTCGTAAGATCCATTTGAAACAATGATTCAATTGATAGGTCAAAGAGGCGTCGGCGAAAGTTAAGCACGTACTTGGAAACTTTTACTATTGAATCTTCAAGTACCATTCTTACCCCTTGAAATATAGGGTCAGAAACTGTGAATGCATGTTTATGTTTGGTTGTGGAAGTGTAAAATTGTCTCTATGTTTGTTTGGTCGATCGATATAGAGTCAAGCAGAAAAGCATCTGGAAGGTGACATAAATGTAATATAAAATGAGATTGCAATAATTAAGGTGGAAAATGTTGCTGATTTTTACTTGTTCGGGTCATGATTACTGGTGACGTGGACATTTCAATGGTATTGACAAATTCTGAATGGCCCATGTTTAGGTCTTGTAAGGAGCTGTGCCTGGATAATCTAGTGTTGAACCCAATTACTTGGCCGCTATAACGTCGACAAATATTTACATTTGTTGAAACTCATGGGTCGAGCAAAGTCAATAGGGAGGCTGTAAATAGTGTTGCTCTTAATGGAAGTAATATTAACAGTGCAACAGTTGCTACTAGAATCGTATTTGCCTTACACACATGCTTGTTTTCATGCAGAAGCATGATTTGACAGTTTAATAAAATCATCTTTGTCTTAGCAATTCATGAATGGTTTGTACTCTTGTCCCCTGAAGATAATAAAAATTATTATCATATTTAATTGTTTCCTCTCTGTTTAGTGTAATGTGGTACAACGATTTTCCAAAGTACCACTCACAAAAGTCTTCAGCGTCAGATTTCGTGGATGTTGAAAGGATATTTTGACTTGTCGTTCGTGATATTTGTCATCAATAATTATTGCAACCGAGTCTGTAAAGGTGTCAGTAATGTTAGTAAATTATTACAATTATCCCACAAGAGTAATGCTGGCGAGAGTTGATTTTACCAATTCACGAAGAAAAGAAAAATGTCAAACTAGAAAAGTGACGGTCAAATAGGTCTCCGCCGGTTGGATCCACCTCTCCCCTGAGTCCGAATATGGTAGAATCCAAATTCACTATGTCCATTGGGGGATGGGGGACGGGGGGTGTAGGGGTACCTTCCAACTTTTGATGCTGAGTCTCAATCTGCTAAAAGGGGGGATGGATTATCTTGAGATACTCTGGTAGCTTTCCTGTGCTGTCCAGTGGTTCAATTTAATTCGCCCAGAATATTTAAAGACAATCAATGGCTGAGTGTGCAAGTCAGTAGAGGCTGTGTAATGGCCTGTACGGTAGAAAGTCAGATTGAGACCTTTTCAGTAAAGGGAAATTACTTGTTCTTTTTTCTTCCTGAAATTTAAGTGCACTTATTAAGTTGAGTGCTTTTGTTGCATGTAATGTTTTCTGAGAATCCTTACCGCGTCTTACAAACGTTGTAGATTTAAATTTAATTTAGATTGCTTTTATGGAGTTTAAGCATTGGTTGCAATTGTTTTTAGTTTGACAAGGAGTGAAGCCATTGATTGCTATGTTTACGGACGAGATATGTTTATTAGTCTGGAGTCTTTGATGCTGAGTATGGAGGGGTGAAAGCTTCACTTGTACATTTTACTCCGTCCCAAACTTCAGTTGTTAAAACTAACTGTTATGTTTACCCCCCCCCCAACAAAAACCAACTGCCAGAGATTGGATCGGTAATCAGTATGACGTCAATAACTATCTAAATGTGACCATACCATATTATTGTCGTTTGTGGTACTGTCGGAAAAGTTTGAACCAAAAAGTGCAAAAACAGTGGCCTTGTTGATGTCGCCATAATAGACACCAAAACAACTTCTAAAAGCATCCTTACTGTACAATTTGATTGTGAAAGGCAGATAATACAGCCAATCTGTTGGTGACCATGGGTCCCAAAGGATACAACTTTTTGCAGGGCTTGCTAACAACAGTTGTTACTTTCACAAATCATGTAACACTACTGCAAGCCCTACAGTGTAATTGGATTCTGAAGATTCAAGATGCACTTTCTAAAGCACTTCTGGATTAGTTCTTAGCACTTCTATCAGTCTTGGTACATAAATCCCGGTAGCTAGTCCATTGTTAATTTTTAAAGAGTATATCACAGACAGAAAATAACACGAGGCTCACGTCACGTCACTGATGATTAATGTCGTTTGTTGCTTGTTAAATTGTGACTATATTTAGTACATCAATGATGGTATCTTCTTCTTACTTGAAGGAGATCTGGAGATTTAGATCTACCCTAGGAAACTTTATTCACAGGAGATAATCATATTTTACTAACTGAAATGAAGCTAATTTCCAGACTAAAATGAAAAGCAATCAAAATATAATGGCAGCACGAAGCGCTGGTGTGTCCTGAATATTTATGGAAAAAATAACTGAACCAAGTGTCTGATGGACTTGGGCAAGTTATATTACACAATGACAGGAAGTTGTAGTCATTTTATACGTAAGTGATAAAGAACTCTAAATCTGTGAATAGGATTTGTCCTACCATTGTAAACTGCTTTGGCTAACTTGTGTCCAAGACACGGCTGGAGTAAAATTTGAATTCCATTGCATGTAGCTGACATTTTGATAACATATAACTGCAAAAAAAAGTTCCACATGAGTCAACACTGTGTCGCCTTTTGGTACGATTTCAAATTATCGTTGTTCCTTTCGTGTAAAGTTTCTGTTCCATACTCAGATGATGAATATATTTCTTGAAATACACAATTGAAAAACATGCCAAAATATGCAGGAAAAAGACAGTCGAGTTAGGACACATTAGATAACTCCTTAAATGATAAATGAAATGTGTCGTTATCACCAGATTTTCTGAAATTGATGCATGTTTAAAATTCAGGGCTTAAGATCGCTTGGGAGCTCAACATATTTCCATTTTTATGTTCATCCATCACATTAGAATCTTTACCATCTATCGTGGATAATCACAGCGGGACAAATAGTAAAATGTAGCAATACCATATGAACAAACTCTAAGTATTTTTTCGGTCGACGACTTCCAAGATGGAGAACACTTTTATATTTATTACTAGCTTTTCTATCATTTGGTCAGGCTAATTAGCTCCCTGGATAGTTTCAGGTGTATTCACAAAAACCACAAAAATCCATTGGGACAAGAGAGATTATCCGTTAATTGCAAAGACGGAATTGATAATAAACGATGTGGACAGACTAAAATGTTTACTCCATTCTCTTGTTTCAAGATTCGACAAGTTTAAAGTTCTCCAGTGTCTGAAATTTTCGCTTTAGATAGTCCAGTAGAAGGGTGATGAGTTTCCAAAATATGTCGAATCAAACTTTCCTATTTTGTTCGCAAAGAAGGTCAAGAGCAAAGTAAACACTCTAGATTCGTCTGGAATTGAAGGTTCCATAATTTTCTAAAAATCTAATCATGTGCACATAATCATGGTGCCATTTTTTAATGTTAAGTTTCATTTTAGCCAGGAAAGAATTTCGAAACTCCAAATCTAATTATATATGGAACCAGAAAAGGAATTTGTAGCCATTTTTAGCATGGAAAACACATCTGAAAGCAGATCGCACCTCCCAGATCGCGAGTATTAAAAGGCACTTTAGAGTGATTTATCTGTCTGTGCTCATGATTATCAGTGGAAAATCCAAGAAAAAAAATCGCATTGACTTTTACCTTGAGGGAGAACTATCAAAGAAGACACGAAAGAGTGTTTACCTTCCGTAATGGAAGACGTTTATTGTCTGACTCACGGTTAATTAGCAACCATCCTTGTATCCTATTATGCAGACTACAGGGTCTGATCAGTGTTGTAATATTGACTGATTTTTTCCAAAACAGTATTGTGTGGTGACTGACTCAACAACCGAGGTTAATGTCTTTTGTACAAGTCTCAAAAATGTTTTTTTAGAACTGTCATTTGTTACAGTTAAAGCTTTGACTTGATGCGGTGCCAACATCATGTGTAATTCAGTCAGGAACTCAATTACACCTTGGGTAGAGTTTGTGTGATGATAGTACAAGGTATTGACTTCGCAACAATCGATTGTCCACCCACACAGGTTATGTAGCGAAGTGTGGTTCATGCATTGTCCAAGGAAGACTATAAAGTTGTACAGTTCTAAAACATCATTCGTGTTGAAAAATTGTTCCTTCAAAGAGGGGTGGGCCATGCCAGTGTTTTTAATTGGATAATTTTCCAAACAAAAAGTGTACAAATCGTAATTGTTAGACACTTTATTTTTTTTTCTGTTCAAAAAAGGACTTCTAACATGGACTAACAAGGACTTCTAACAGTGTGTTCAGTATCCAGTATTAAAGAAAAAGCGATTACTTTTCACCTTAGGGGGTCTTCCTTTACACAAAACTCTCGTCAAAGGTAATTTGAACCCATTTCCAGGAAAACTGGTGGGTGGGTGTCATCGCTTGCGGCACTTAAAACACATTTTGGATATCAACGTGTGTACTTCAAGACTTTGAACGTGTCTTAGTGGTGTAATGTTTTCTGACTAAATTTTGGCTCTCAAAGTGATAGGGTTTAGTGTCGTGGAAATAAATGCGTCGGGATATTTATAAACTCCTCAATTTATTGACCAACGACATTCAGAATTCAATATTTCACAGAATCAGAGAACAAGAAATTGTGTTTTAACCCTTCCAATGGGTTCCAGATATTTTTGTACCTTGTCGCAAAATATATCGCGAGAAAAGAAGCGATAAATTGCGTTGGCTGATTCTCGTCGAATGGTGAAGATGCAAGTTCATTAATATTTCTTGAATCGACGTATTACAGGAACTTTGTGTCGATACTCTAGAGAGAATGGTGCAACAAAGGCGTTTACACGGTCAGGAAATGGATTTACCTTGTTAACAATCGTCGCCATTTCAAGACGATGTTTATCCTTTCATATGTGGGTGTCAGTTGTAGTTTCAACGCAAATTTCTTTCTGGGGTGCTTACTCAATAGAGTGAGATTTCTCTGATCTCAATCCATTGGCGGATCTGGGGGGGGGGGGGGCGGGCGCTAGGAACGTGCCCCCCGGGTCCAAATACTTTGATTTTCATGCAGGTTTAGGGGAAAATTTGGCCAAATAATAGGTTGGCACCCCCACCTTGGAGGTTGGCAACCCCCCGCCGGGGAAATCCTGGATCCGCCACTGCTTAATCATGAAAACGTTTGAGTTGTTATTCTCAGTGCCGCACACCTTTCGCTTTGTTAGCTCACTGTCTTGTTGGTTTACCAGTTAAAATGCTCATTTTAGTCGCTCCTGTTGCTGAAGCAGAGCGACTTATCTTCTCTGTACAGTATCTGTTGTAGACAGAGAACTTAATTTCAACTCTTGACACCAGATGGCCCATGAGTCTAATTTCAAATATTGACACCAGATGGCTCATGAGTCTAATTTCAAATATTGACACTAGATGACACCACTATAACTTGCAGGTGCGACACAATGCTGGTAGGCATTCTTGTTTGCATGTTGGGCTAGAAAATGTGAAACAAATATGATTCGTAACAATCGTTACCAGTCTCAAAACTTCATAATTTTAGGATCAAGTACCACCTTGGAGTGTTTGGGCATCTCCATGTGATTATGGAAAGGTTGTTTCACGAGAATATTACAAATATTGCAATTCCAGGAATATAAAAGCCTGCTTGCACTTGCATTGATTCAAAGCGACTGAAAAATTAGGTCTCGGCTAAACCTATCAATTGATTTTACTACGAACCTGCAACCTTGTACTAAGTGGATTTCCATGGAGTAGAATTTCTTAGAAAAGGACGTAGTTGGAGAGTGGCTTATACTGTTGACACAAATCTTATCTACATTTGCCTTTGGATTTTAACTGAAATTTCTATTGCAGGAAAAGGAAGGGAGTCTGTAGGTTGTTTTTAGCCACATGTTAAATAGGTTTTATTGAAGTCTCTCCAAATGGCTGTGTTGCATGTAAATACTATTGCTCTGTCTTGCTTGTCAGAGAGTCAATGCCCTTGAATTCCGCCTATCACTTACGCTTCTGAACGAATACAGTCAGATCATTGAAGTTAATATGGTAACAGGTCAAGGTTAAGAACAAAATAAGGACAGCATAAAGAGTTTTGTGCTGCTTGACTGTCACTGAGACCATTCTTCAGCCTGACTTACAGATATACCAAGCTGGCCAGTTTCTCCAGGATTTGCTTTGGTCTCTTATCTTCGATTTTTTCTTTTATTTGAATCAAAAATTTTTACTTTTTCTTTTAAGGATGCTGCAAATGCCCCAGATGTATATTTTGTCGGTTTTATGTTTAATTTTTCCATGCCAGTACAAATATGAACTACTTTACAGATTAGAGTTAATTGAGAATGGACTTAGATTTGCAATATTATCCTGTGCAAGCAAATGATAATTTGTTGAAAATACTCCTCCTGATTGACTGTTTCCATGTAGAGAATAGGATTTTGGATTATCTGTTCTACAAGATTAGCTGTCACTTTCATTGCATCAGTATCAACAGATTCGTAGAACAATTACATTAGGCGAGGTCAATAAACGTTCAGAGGAAAGGGCCTCTCTGATGGATGATCGGAAACACTAATCAATCCCCAATATGACAGAACCAAATTCAGTCTCTATCTTTAGTATCGACTTTTATACTAAGGCTCAAAGATGTGAAAGGTTGGAAGTGTTGCGGTGGTGATATTGTTAAATAAAGACTAGGGACAACGTTTTGAAAGTTCCAGGTCCAGGGCTGGATTATTCAAAAACATTTCCACCAGTCAATATGCTTGTTGTTTCAGTTTTCAGAACAAGACTTCTAGTATTACACTGTAACTCACATCTTCCTTTTCTTTCGTTTAATCCCTGGACTCCAGCACATGAACAAACACTGGTTTTCCTTTGCCGAATATCGGATTACTTGCATCTATTACCACCAGTGCGACATATTTTTTTGTGAACAATAATGCAAGTCGTTTGGATGTCATGTAGGATTCTACTAAAGTAACATTAACATATTTGCCAAAGTATATAGATTTTCATTAGATGGCAAGCGCCCTGGGACTCAGTAAATCTACCGTTATACAGAGTCGTTCCCTCTTTAGCGTCATGACAGGAAACTTTAACAGCAAGAGCTTTAGGCTGCAAGATACTATGTCATTACTCCAGTTTCGATCCATTAATTCATTTGTCTTTTTCGTTAAAACTGGAACAATTTAGAGGCAATGTGAGCGTAAAAGCCCCAGCAATAATGTCAATGAGTTATTCAGCGATGAAATTCAGTAATTGTTTAATCGTTCCTCATGTTTCTCGTTTCCAAGAAAATTTATGCGCAGTATTTTCAAACAGAAACGAATTGTCCCAAGAACATTTCACTCGATACTGCAGATAGCTTAGGAAAGTTATGAGCAGAAGTTTGTAGTTTAATCTTTGCAAAGCTTGATGTTAACACACAGTACGTTCTGGATAACCGAAATTTGAATAATGTGACATAACTACGCGCTGTGGGTCAGCTAAATGCATTGCAACACCTTCTGGTAAGCCCAAATAACGGACACGTGTTAGTCTTCTCCCTAAATCAAACTACTTAGTAAACCGTTACATTCTGGGGAAAGCTGCCAGTTTGGTGGAAAATATGCCCAATTATGTCAAGGCAAAACCATAAAATGTTTTAATAGATCCCGGGTCTTGAGAAGCAACAGATATGGAGGAGAAAGGAATTCATTGAACACTGGAATGTAGGCAACTTTCCAAGTCTCACTGTTTTTATGGGGAGAAATGTGTTTGTTTACATTTTAAATATAAGTATTGATAACATAATTTTATGTTGAATATCGGTCATCGGTTATGAAAAAAGAAAGAAGGGAAAGCCACCATTGTCTCTGGAATCACTGAAGAATACAGCAAATAAAAACGATTGAAAACAATTTGAACCAATTTCCGGCCAAGATGTAGGTTGATGTGGACTCTTAAGTAGCTTCATGCTCAAGTGAATGGCAATGTGATGGAAAATAATCCAGACACTTAATGAAGGTGACTGATTCTAATTTTAGAAAATAAAGTGCTACTGTAAGTTCTTTCCCGTAATTCGATAAGAACCACTTGTCGCACGTTGTTTGTGGAGTTTTACCATAAATGGATGTTGAAATAGTGTCATTTAATAATGTCACAAATGTCACGAATATTTGTTTTACTTTTTATTGCCAAAAACAGAAATATTTTGTTAAAAGTGTAACATTGCTTATTGTCGTTCTGAAGTTGTCTTAAATACACCTACATCCTGTGGTTCAAATCATTCTGGTACTTTGTAATCACAAAGCTGGAAATATTAAGTGACAGGATTTGCCTGTCCCTGCCCTCATTCAAGGTTTGTGTGGGTTGTGAAACTACCATTGCCATTATGAAAATAATGTAAATTTATTGCAATCTTGTGAAATATTATCCAGGAGAGAAATTCTTTTGAGAAAGGAAAGCCTGTTGGATTCTCGCTCAGTAAAAGACCCTTTCCATTTTTAACTTTAAGTAATGTATGAATGAGTTTAAACATAAAAATGATTCTTTTGAAATTCCTAGAAATTCAAAGTTTTGTAATGAATTGGAAAATCCTTATCTGAGAACAAAAGCACAGAGATTTTGAACTGATGTAAAAAG
Organism: Haplosyllis leylae; assembly: GCA_038406175.1. Taxonomy (NCBI): domain Eukaryota; kingdom Metazoa; phylum Annelida; class Polychaeta; order Phyllodocida; family Syllidae; genus Haplosyllis; species Haplosyllis leylae. The sequence goes on along the minus strand of JBCAUG010717422.1, from coordinate 36,180 downwards.
TTCTATTGATCATTCTGTGATATTAAGCCCCGAACAGAAGTACAACGTGATGCGTAGATTGATTAATCTGAATTCCATACGGTAATCAGAGGTTGGTGCGCCCCTGCCATGGCAACATTTTTACTTTAAGGCAACATACGTAGTACAAGGAACGGTAATTTCTTCAGTAGTTCTGTCTTTCTGTCTACATGGAGAAGAGGATTTCCTTTCCCATGATGTACTGGGACAGGCAGGGAAGGGGGCCCCTCCTTCTTTCATGAAGGACCAGACTGGAGGCTCCCTCTGAAGGACCAACCATCAGTGACCCATCAGGAGGACTGGTCCCCCATCCCTAATCCTTCTGAAGGGCTCCTTCCTGTGTGGTTAGTGTACCTTGAAATGTTAATGGATGGCTATCTTGTTTCATGGGTTTTTCACAAATCAGAAGTTTCAATTTGTTTGAAACTTTGTTGAGTTTCTGCGATTCAATTTTTGGTAGAACTAGTTCATAACCACGTATTGTATGTACTAGTTGTCCTTCTAAGAGTTGTCATTAGAAAAGTAGGATAGCGACCACCATTTTATTTGCTAAACAAACACAGACTGTCATTTCTTTTTAATTTAGTATTGATATTTTAATTTAGTATTGATATTATATTTGACCATTTCACTGACAGTTGTGTGTTCTACCTGTACTACTAAACACGTTCAGAAATCTCTTCTGTGATGATGTTTCAAAACGAATTTCGAGGAATTAAATTGCATATTTAGTATATCCACTGTTAGCGCACAACGTTCGCGCCAAATAATACACTAATGTAGCCACAACTCCAGCTAACACCTGTCGAGGGTAGCACTGGTGTAAACGTGTACATTCATTGTCGAGTTCTAGCCATATTTGTATCTTAACATTGCCTCATCGAGAGAATGAACTGCAAAGTCGGCATTCAGTTGGAAGTAACAGTGGTTAATCTGGGCAGAATCACTGGCCAAATAAAATTGCTTATGGGTCAAGAGAAAGCAGTGTTGATGCCTAGGAAATGTATCGACATCTGATAATACTTCACAGTGAAGAGAGATGGATTCAAGTGCAATGTCTTGTTGAAGTCGCGGAAAACCAAACATTCACTTTGAAGAAAGGTCAAAGAAAAGGATTACAAGGGACAAGTCCCAAAGGCCACCATTTCAAAACATCAAACAGAATACATATAACTGCCATTATAGTTGTGGTTGTCTTTTACGTGTATGCAATTTTAACGATCCCAGAACGAAATGATTCGGAGATAAGCTGCTACCCACATTCACAGTGCATCCCGCTTGTACAGTGATACTTCCTCACAGGAATTACTCTGGCTTCAGATTAGGAAAATATCTATATTTAAACTTAGATAATCCCCAAGTACTCTCACAGTTAAAGGTTAATTCCCCTTCCCTGAAAGAAAAACCATGAAAACAGTTGTTAATTGCACTTTTTCTGGAAAATTGTTAGACCTATTACTCGATCACTGGAATAAATTTGATCTCATTCAATATCCAAATAAGCAGCAATGAGATTAGAAAGCAGATTATTGCCACTAGCAGTGAAACAATGAATGGAATAAGTGTAAGTCGGCATTTGTAACCCGAGTCGTTCATGTATGTTTCGAAGGAGAAAAGCTACTCATGTTGTGTGATTAAGTTTTGTATCTCAGTTTGGTTGGGGTTGTGTTCCTTCCTCATGTTTTTAATAAATATTTCGTTAACAGCTGTTATGAATGCATTGAAACCCTACGCGACAAGTGCATTATTGAGGCATTGTCTTAAAATCTAGAGTTAAAAAGCTTAACTTGTGGCAGTCATTATTCGATAAAGTGAAGTAGATTGGAAAAAAGATCATCAACATGCTCTCAGAAACACCTGTACCGTATTGGTGTAATACTTTAAAAGTTTTTGTAACGCCAAGTACCAATTCGTTTATTGGTCAAGGCACCGATTTACTGGTTTTTTTTTCACTTTACAGTACATGGAAATATATGTGGAAGACATTTTACGATGTCCATGAATTTCTGAAAAAACCTAGATGAAAACCATTTAAAATGTCGCTCATGACGTCTTGGCGGGCCATTGGTGTCCCTAGTTTAGACTTGGTGACGGCTGTCCATTATTTTCGAAGAGTGAGTAAATTCTTTCTTTTCTGTTATGCATACATCCTCACCTACATGCTCAATCACTTGTGTATGATGATTTCCCAGCTTCAAAACTGTATGCTTCACATACTTCAGCGTTCAAACGTGTAGTAATACAGATCTTGATCTGATCTGTGTTAAATAGCTGTTTTATCCTCAGCTTCCTTGAAGTAGAAATAATAGAGATGTGCAGTCACTCGGTGTAACAAGACGTTTGATCTTTGTTAAACGTGCGTGATGGGCCCTTCCATAATCACATTATGATTTTGTCAGTGTGTCGGCTCAGCCAATGTAGAGTTCAGAGAGATCAACTAAATATTTATACTGAGGAGGAAACGTGTTTGTCAGAGTCATATTCGGAAGAGTTCAAAAGGTTCGTGTCATTTATCAGTAAATTAGCAGCAGACGAGATGATGTCTGTGACAGTGTAATCTTGCATCTTTCAGCAGCTTTTTCAGAGAGACTTTGCATCAAAGGAAAGATGTATTTCTTTTTATGTCATGCTTCAGGAAAATTATAAATCAATGCAGCGAAGAAAGTTAAAGAATTTTCAGTTTGTGGTCGATACCATGATTCAAAATTTTGATATTTTACCATGCATCTAGTACCCAATGAGATACTTAAACATGTCATGCTGTTGGTTGCTTATTGGTTTTGTGGGCCAACCTTTTAGCAGCAGTGTCACCAATATATCATCTAAAGGTTGCGCAGGTAGGTCCTGAGGTTGTGCATCGTCCCGCGCAAGGCCAGTTGATAACCACTGTGGGTAGCTTCATTCTTTTCTTTTAACAAATCTAGATCTGCACCAATTCATTCTTGTGATGCAACTGGCTCTTATTGGTACTCCGCCTCAGATCAAGAACCCACCAATGGATTTTCAAATATCACATTGAAAAAGATGGAAGGACTTGCGAGTTCTAAGGACGAAAAATTTCAATTTCCCTGGGTATCTATCTTACACAACTGTCTGGGGTTTCCTTTAAGAATCTTATTAGGTGTGTCCACACAAAGTCGCAGTGTCACTGGGTTCGCAACAAGGTAATGAGTCAGTGTAACAAGATCATTATCTGTCCATAGGAAGGTTGAGGCAATGATGGAGTAGAGTCTGTAAAATTCACCTTGATAGGATTCTTTCTGTACCCTTTCACTGATAAATATTAAAGCCGAACCAGACTTTTCCATTCTTGTGTTCACATTAACTTGAATTTTAGTGTACATTTGTAGGTTGAAGTTGCCTTTAAAAAGGCAAAACTTTCAGTGTTCTGCTCAAAAGTTTAGAATTGTAAGGACTTCGACGGAACAAGGCGGTAAGATTGATTCTGGGCTCAAATAATGGTTTGTCAAATTGTTTTGAAACGTTTAACTAACTTGGGTGACTAAATGATCGGAAGCTCAAAGCGATGACTTTTATACATGATTTCTGTTGTGGTATGATTTATGAGCTAATGATAGGATTGTGATATCTCGCAATTTCTCTGAGAAATTGGCTCCGGCGAGATTTAATGATTTCTTATTTCATTGAATTCTTGACATTCATCAATCATTTGTTAATCGTTTCTCGCCATGTTTTACTTTGCACGAAGTTAACGAGAAGTTGAGGTTCATTTGAGAAATGTTTCATTAGCAGTACTTGGTTGACTAATTGGAAAACCTTAACTTTATTATTCGGGAACTGTTTTGTTGTAATTGACTAAGTTACCATCTCTACGATGGCGTAAATTATACTTCACTAACTTGTAGTTTGTCCGCTGTAGGGTTCAAGAACTGTTGTTAATCTTAGTTCTTGATCTTAAAAAGTACCCAGAATAGAAGAACAACTAAATTTGGCAAAATAGTATTTCTGAAGAGTCGATCGAGTACCATAATTTGGAACATTTTACGGCAAAATAACTCCTTAAGTGTGTTGTTACTTATTATGAGAGCACAGCAGGCAAGAATTCAGTATATGCTGATGAATGTAGGTCATTAAGCTTCTGGTTAATCTATGAGATCGTAGACACTGAAAAAAGGTCACGAATTTTCTTCCCACTCAGGGCAGCCAAAGTCACGCAATAAGTATTAAAACCTAATTAAATTCAGCTTGTACCTGTGGGCTGCAGTTATTGTTACAACACAAAAAGTCGATAGACTTCGCCTAGATTCATTCGAGTTTTTCGCAATAACACAAAGTTGCCATTAATCAAAGGATGGTGCAACAGCAAAAAAGTGGGGCCCGATCTGAGGATTACTGGATCAAGAGTGTAGTGGCGATCCTACTGGGGTAACCTGGCATGGGCTTGTACATCTGAGACTTCTCATGTAGCTATGCGCTATTGATTAGCCGAATCATATAAGTTAAATGGTATATGAACAAAAATCAGTTTTAAAGATCCCCTAGCTGGGCGGACTCAGTAGGATCAGCTCTTGATTCATAAGAATGAGTTCCACTGGAGGTAATGTTGTTTTAGCTGCTGTAAAATGCCACCATTGTTGGCAACTTTGCATTAAATGCGAAAAACTATTGTGGACCATGGCACTACGCTTAAAAATGCTCGGTTCTGCAATAACGATGATAAAGTTTTCCTCTCTTTATTTCCGCCATCACTTTTTGAAACGCAAACTTGCAATAAGCCAGATGTGATGTTTAAGAACAAAGGGTATAAAAATATAAATTTTTCATTTTCCTAATGGCATTGAGTACTGAAGCTTTGCATGCAAAGACCAAGAAATAAAATATCACATAACCACAATTCTCCTAACATTTCTTTTCAATACAAACTGTTTATTGTTTCCACGTCGCCCTTTTGCATCAAAGCATTTGAAAAGTTCAAAATGGAGGCGGTCTACTTTTAGACATTGTTCCGAAATATTTACCTTTCAAGCGATTAGACTTAAGGCTGTTTATTCAGTATGAAAGGCAATGCAATTTGCAATACATGTACGGAATTGGCAACAAGGATAATGGACGGATCTTTTGGCCCAAATTCTGAAGTAGTGCTATTGATGTCATTATTGGTAAAACCGTTATTTCTGGGAAATTCGAGCTCAACTCCAAAGACGTCGATGAGTACCTCAATTCCTTTGCTTTCACGACCTGGGACGGCCCTATTCAAAAACAGAACTCCCGTCGAGGGGCCTTCAGGACATTAGGGAAGAAGACGGTTTTGCGATCATTCTCTTTGAGATCATTCTCTGTGAAAAGTAAAAAAATAGGAAAGGGCATAAATCAAGCAGTATCCTCTGTCGAAATTTTATGCCAAAGTTGAATCTCCATTCTAGTTAAATATTTTCTGTTGAGCAAACGAGAATGTGGAGTATGAATGTTAGTACAAATTTTTCAAGTACTTATCTAAGAAAAGATTAAATATGCCTCTTTAAAAATAATACGACGTCATTTCACACAGTGGAATGATTAAATGCTGTGTATGGAATTTGATTACGACTCAATTTATAGCAGGAGTTGCCTCGTTTAATATATTTTGATCTTATCTGACACCAATTTGCTTTACAAGCATTCCTCACGGCCACCCATGTAAATACTAATCAACTACTAACTCTGAAATCTCAGTGTTTTCAGTTTTTGCCTTGTAGAGATAATTTTCTCTCCATCCTGTTCTTGCAACGGTTGTTTATGAGACTCCAAACATGAAACAAAAACAGTAACACGCAAAGAAAACACATGGTAATATATAAGAAAATAAAGACTCGAAAGAGGCATCTTGGCTGTGAGTTAATTGGATCTCTAATCTCTGATACAGACACTGACTAAATCCCCTATCTGACAAAATTGTGTTTGTTTAATACAATTTGCATGCAACATCTTCTTGAGAACTGGAAGTTAGGCAGACTCGTGAGAAGTAAGTCTGTTTTACACTTAAAGGAATTAAATTAGAACCGGATTGTCTAGACAGTTGTACGCCACTGTCTTATGTCATGCAATGAGCCCACGTAATCTCCATAATAATTTTTTGTGATGATAAGGTTTAAATACAATACAAATTGTAACCTCTTGATAAACAACAACAACAACAACGAAATACTGGGTAAATCCGAAACCGAATTATATTTGCAATTCTGGTTTTTCGGTTTGTTGTCTTTTCCAAGTGGAGAGGAACCATTGGTACGTTGGACACAGTTAAACCTAGTATGCACAAGCCGTACGGTAAATAGGCATGGTACAAGAGAAGGTCATCGTAGGTCTGTGTTAGCCAGGTTACACACCCCGAGATCCAAAAAGACACATAATCATCTCTCATTTGAAAAGCGGTGGAGCTCCTGTTTGAGAGATACTAACCAACTGGTGTTAATTAAGTTCCGTAGCTTTGTCTGTTGGTGTTTTGTGGACGTTGAATTGTCAGCAGCTTGAGTCATGGACCAAGATATAGTGGGCTCTAAACAAAGCTACCTTCACACACTCCATTTTATTACCCTTACTGGCAGATAAGATAAAGTAATACATATTGCTTGGCAACAGGCTGGTCCTATTTAAGGTTATTTTACGAGGTTCTTCGGAGACTATTCCATTTTTGACTATCTAAATCCTCACTCTTTTCACCCAAGGAATTGTAACATGTAAGGGAGCGAAATGCCATGGATTCAGCGTGGATAGTACTCATGTGTCATTTTTTGTGATGATTCCCAATTGATTTGAAAAGCAATTGACCTGATTCATAAATTATGATGGAGGTCTCATGATGAAGCTTATTACCTACATGATGATGTATCCAGAGAAAAGCTCAGATTAATTTTCCTATTCTTTTGTCTCTATCCGAGCTGAAGCTTTTGCAAAACATTTGTTGTATATCTTTGTTTGATGTCTAAGGCCTGGAATACAAGAAAGCATAATTCACAAAGTTTCAGAGTGTTTAAGAATAAATTTTCTGGCATCACGCACACCCAAGGCCAACGTTTTATCTTGGAAAACATCTTTTGGCTACAGCAACGAATTGTCCTTCCAGAAAATTAGTTTGTACTCAATAGCTTTGTTTGTGCGCGTTCTTGTATGGGTTCCTGTAGTTTTTGGAATGTCAAAACGTGTGACAGTATTTAGAACATTATTAAGGGTTAATTGTTCATATTTTATTGTTCTGATATTCTCTGCTGCATATGCTGAATAAAATATCTTGGTAAATCAGTTTGAGAAATTTTAAGCACCAAGCCATACTAATCTGGCACGATTTCTGTTCTCTTAGTCCACACCAAGAAGGTTTGTATCTGGAATATGACCTTTCCACCCTTTTGTTCAGTGCATCTTTATTTTGTTAATAAATAACCTTGACCTAATTGAGCCATTAATCAGACACCCATTTGGTATTGGGCATAGGGACCAGTCCTCAGTGATTGATGTAGTGCCGTACATGCAAGGATTTCACAAGAACATCACTCTGTATTTAGTCAAGAGATAAAAGGCTTTTGACCCTTTTGGCCATGTTTCAACGAGGTGTACACAATGGGCGTATTTGTTCTCTATTGATCAGCGGGTGTGACTTCAAGGTTGGGACACAAAAACAAATTTCCGTTGGTTGAAAGATAAGTTTCTCTTTCTTTCAGAAAACTGAAACATGAAGCGCATGCAAATGATCTGTTGAAATTCTCTAAAAGATTCTTAACTTAAAACAGAGCTTTCGACTTGTCCAGTTTAAATCTTGATGAATCCTAACATGAGTCAAAAACATGGATCACAGAAGACTAGTAATCTTCCTGGGCCTTGCGTCACTGGCTAATTCATGAATAAGGCCCATTAGATATGGATATGGGAATGTCAAGAAGAAGGCGAAAGTCTATTGTTGCCCCAGATGATTAGGGTCATTGTTCCAGGACGTAGCACATCTGTACTCGTCTAAAACACGGTCAATGGCCCCCAGTGGCTTGATTAATGTTACAGATACCTGTTCTTATCTACACCTGTCAAATCACACAGATTCAGGATTTAACCTGTTAGGTGTTTTATTGCTGCCCACCTGCCATTAGTCCTTTCCGTGACGCGAGTGGGTGGAAACGAAATAGCATGGCACCATCAAAGTCGAATGCTACAGAAGACAAATCTCACAAGGTTATCCACCATCCCACTTGCTTGAAAGTTTGAACCGTTATACTTTTATCTGGTTGTTTCCTTTTCGAGAGAAATTAATTTGGTAACAATAGGTGTGTAACTCCTGTGTTTTCCATTTCAAATAGAGGTTTAATCAGTTTTCATTATGTAATAGCAAAGTGTACAAAACGTTAGATCAGGTTTAAAACAAGAATGAATTTCTAAATAGTACATAATTTCTAATTCGTGAGCTTGTAGGAATATTCTTTGTTACATCTAGAAATGCAAACCACTAGTGCGAAGGCAAGCCTCCATTTTGAAATTTGTAGCTACAAGAAATCACTGAAACATCCAAAACAATGTGCACTGTGGTCACTGAACTTAAGTCTTTATAGAGTAGCCAGAACCCATGTTCAGAATGAAAAATATGACAGGTAAGGAGACACCTGATTTTGTGTTTTAAGAGCTTTCACATACAAAAAAGGACGTCAGCCTCATTAAGTTTCTGTATTAAGGAGATTGACGTTGTTAGGACAGTGTTGGCACGTTTGACATTTATCACAGAGCAACTTTTTCGGCTTCCTGGCTAATTGTAATGAGGAAGAGTCAATCGTATTACACACGTTTGTAAAAAGTGATTCAATTAGACGAAAGTGACTTTGATGTAAAACGATACAAATTGTAGGACTATTTGCAGAAGATTCAAAATCATTCCGTACTTTAAGTCAGTGAAAAGAATCTCTGTGCAATTCTGTGTGTTTCACTACAATTTAAGTCCCTTTGTGCATATTTTTTCACTCAAAATTCGTCACGTTCAGAAAATTTCTGCTTTTGCTGGCTCGTAAAAGTGAGCTTATTCATATATTTTGAGGGTACATAGCTATTCTTTTGATGGCAATGAGATGATACAATGTTACACAGGAATGAGCCAGTATGTGAAGTACTTTTGTGAACAAGTTGCAATGTTTTGATTTACAATGTAAATTGGCCATTTGCCTGATTAAGCAACATCCATGAAACTGATTGGCAATTACATGAACGGAAATGATTGATTCTTTTACGAAATTTGATGTTATGAAAGATAAGAGCATATTAAATCTGCTTACATTGCTTCTTATCAACATAGTACCCGGCATCACAACTAAAACACCCTTGAATTTAAAAGTATGAGGTCGCTCTCGTACATTCACATTTTTTCTTTATTTTAATCAAAAACAATTTCCACTGAACTCGAAAAGGACAACACTGCAAAGAACTGAGTTTTCGTCGTGTCATCTACTGTTAAGGCTAAAATAAAAGCAGGTTAATGTCTTTTTCAAAATTAGGAAGCTTCAATATTTTTTTGATTTTACAAGTTAGAAACAGCAGAATTCCAATTAGTGTCTTTCTCATTTCTTTTTCTTTGTATTTTATTAGCCTTCTAACTTGTCTCCGTAAATTAACTAGTGTAGTTTTGCACCTCAATGCTAATCTTTAAGAGGAACTAAATTGACTTGTGCTTCTGAGAACTTACAGCTTGAGAAAATACACGTTCACTTTGTAGAAGTTTAAGAGACACTGCTAGATATATTGACCACTAGAAAAGGTCACTTCAACAGTCCTACATTAGCAAAACCTTCAGGCAATGTAGTTTAGTCTAAGTGTAGATCCGTAAAACATGCACTTAATTGCCAAACTTATCTAACTGTATTATCAAGGTTCTCTTTTTGGCTGAGGTAAATCTCCAGTGATGTGACGTAAAATATCAAATGAAAGTTAAATACGCCTTCATTCGCCACTTTTCCGAGTTTCTTGTCTTTGTATTGTTTCTAAGTATGATTCTAAGTATGAAACACTTCCGTAGCAGAGAACATGTCATAAATGTAATGGACGTACAGACATAGATCAACAGTGTTTTGAAATAGTTCTTGGGATTCTGTTGAAAAAAATGCAAAAAAATTATTGTGAGTAATGACAAAATAAATACGTTTGGTTTAACTACAGTGTACAAAACAAAATTATTTAAAGACAGTCGGGCCTAGTGCAAGAACGTAATTACGTTAACTTTACTTTACCAGGTAATGTAGCAGGCGGAGATAGAAACCTGTCACACATTTCACTTTCTCTTCGGTTAGACATCCGTAATAAGGAGAAAGGTTTCTGTGGACACAATGTCCAGCTGTCGCAATTCCAACTTAGTGTTACTATAAATAGAAGTGAGACACATTCTTTTCCCCAAAAATCCCATTACACAACATGGTAATGTGTCTATAATCTAATTGAGGGAGTCTTTTAGCACCTAATGGGGAAAAAAGGAAAGAAGTGTGCAATTAATTTAATGGAAACTATCACAAAATATGCTGCTTCAGAAAAGTGTGAAACTCATTGGGACGCCTCATTCTTGGAAAAAATGAAATAATAATAAGGCTCGCTAAAATATTTTGGTGATTATACAGTAACCTAATGAAAACAGAACAACCACAAATGTTGAATATCACACTGGATATCATAGCTTCGGTTATGAGCTTAAAAATATAATCTCTTCAGGTGTATTTCTTTGTCATGGATGTGATCGAAAGCCTGGAAATCTAATTACTTTCATTCTTGTCGGGAAAGTAATATTTGTTACTTTGTTTTATATTACACGAACTTTTTTGAAATGAGTTCAGTTATTATGTGACAATATCGGGATCATCAGAAAGAAAGCTGTCTTTGGTGACACTTGCCCTATGACATTTCGCCGGTAATGGGCCTTGGTTTAGTTTTCCTAATTATACAGGAAATAAGGTAAGGGGATTGTTTGTACAGCAAGATGAAATTACCTACAGTTCGCAAAGGCAAAAGCACAGCAGAAGAACTCTCAGAAGAACCATTTACATACAGATATATTTGTATACTTAGTAAGTTTTCGTATACAGAAACTTCTTTTCAATACACGAAGTTTCATTATTTCATAAAAGTGTAGGAAGGGAAGTTCATTGGTCAAATATGAAGTTGTACCGATTCCATTACAAATAAAATATTATTATTCATGGAATGCCTGCACTGATGATATCTGTTAGAAGTAATTTTCTGACTTATTGTTTGTCATTATTCCAAAGAAAGTGCTTGAAGACATATTTCCGTGTCTGGCATGGAAATATTTACGGAGCGAGTTGTGACTTTAAGTAACGTCTTATTCCCTGTAGGAAAGACGATTGATGTTCCTTCTGAATGCCAAATAGTCAGTTTGTAATGCTGACTAACTGGATCTTAGTAGCTTACGGCAAAACTGCTTATTGTCTTTTCTCGTCTATTTTACACCACAGAAACCCTGTTCCTTTTTCCCTTGAAAAGTTGTAGTGAAGCACTGAAGTCAGTTTACTAATTTCATGACATTTTAAATGTTAAAAGTTGTAATATCAATGGGCTGCATTTCCAAATACAAATATTGATAATTAATCACATGTCTTTAAAATAAGAAAAAAATGTATGTATCGTTTGTATGAACAGCCGTTTGTGTGCCACATAGTTCATGGCTTTTCAACTGACTCAAAATCCTTCAGAAAAAAAAAGTCATTTTGATGAACCTATCTCATGCACTTGAAAGCTATCCCACGATGCAGTAAGAGAGGACCCATCTCCACGAAGGACCAGCCAGGAAGGAGCAGCCAGATGGGAGGGTCAGTCCCCCAGGCCCCCTCAACAGTATAAGCTCTGACAGGACAGGGGAACGGGGACGGTGTGCTTCCTACTGGAAGGCTGTCTAGTCAAATGGAGCGAAGAACTTCTTTGGTGACCTCGGATTATTACGCCAGCCAAAATAAATGTTGACCCCAGAAGAAGAACTTCGCAGAAGGCTGCAGTGTGACAGGAAAAGGCCCAAACATTCTGGCTCAAATAGGAGTTTAAGTGATAAGACTAGCCACCAATCAGATGCACCAGAGCAGTTACTCTCGGTCTAACGCGCGGAAACTTAATATACTTCACAATAGTTGCGAGGCGCTGACATGAAAAAAGTCGGAACCTTGAACAGCAGTCTTCTATTACCTGGAAAATAATCTCTCAACTGACACAGTCATGTTCGTCTTCCGTAATATGATTGAACTTTTGAAGCTGTTAACATGCAAATCTGATGGAATAACACTCCTTGTGATTATGCTAACTCACGCTAACTTTCACGCAGCATTGCTAAGTTAGACAGTATCAGTACTTTAATGAAAGGAACTTCCGTTCTTTTGGGGGGGGGGGGTAGGTACCTACCGAGGTTTGTTCCACAAGATTATGACAGATAAATTCGAGTTTCCTCAAACCAGAGAATTACAGCTGGGTATTGAATTGCTGTGTGCAATGGGTGCGCAATGTCCGTGTCTTGTAACATGCGTAACGAATGTCCCAAAATGGGAAATGGTTCCAAATGTTCCAAACTATGATGCGTTTTGTTAAATATATCTGAAAGGACAACTTGAGTCGAAATAAGACCAATCCAAATATTGTTTCAATCAAGTTAAAAATTGAAAGTTTGAAACATTTTCTCTTAATGATCAAGCTGAGTAAGATACATAAAAGAATGAGGCAAGTTGTTTGCAGTAACCTGTCAGGTGAGTTTAACACTTCAGTTCATACATCAAACCAGACGACAGAAATCCCTCCGGAATCTCCTATAAGGAACGATGGTAATAAGAGGTAGAGATTACTCTTAACATTTATAGGACAACTCAGTTCCAAGAAAGGTTGTTATTAACCTTCGGCTGATGTTCTGCACAGAATGTGTGATCCTATGTCAATCCTAAATAACACTTAAAACGCCTCTCAAGTTTTCCTGGGCAGAACGTTTTTCGGGGGAAGTTTTGAAACATACCTTCATGGAGATATTTTGAACATGGACAGAAGGGAGCCACAATGTGGAGAATTGAATGCCCTACACTATAATAGGTTCTAGTTTGAAACAGATTCTTCCAGTATTACGTAAGGAAAACCTTCAACTCAACACATTTCGATCTTCTTATTGCATAATTGAATTGCTCAATTACTTAAAAGACGGCATATTTATTGTCAAATACCGTGTGTAAGATTTGCATTATACCTTGCATGTTGGGGTTTTATTTATCACCAGGCATTACATGTTTTCACATCATTGAGATTTTTCAAAAAAGGCCAACTGTAAAAAGTAACATAAAATGATTAAATTTCAATTTGAGATGCATTTTGTGACAACATTTTAAAAAACCGATTTGGTAGTATCTAGGATATTATAGGATATAAATAATGTTTTTAATCGTGATGATTAAATTATATTTCAGGCAAGAATGTATTCTCTTTTAAGTAAAAATGATTCCCAAAGTGTTCCATGGTAATGTAAGATCAAAGGTCATTTCTTATTTACCGTTTGAAGCTTCACATCCAAAGAGATGTGTCTTTCAGCGCTATTTCATTGAAATCTATTAATCCAATCTGTTCATTTTGAATGATCTTACCAGTTGGGTTGATGGATTTTTTCCATAATTATTTAATTGCACAAAAAAATAGTCTGCTTTACTACAAATTGATTCATTTTACTTTTGTCCTTTCAGGTAAGTCGAATTTTCTCAAGAGAATGGGTGACACTAGCACAGGTAAAATACTTAATTTCTTCACATTGGAGTTAAATGGTGATCGCTTTTTCAATGTTTTTTTCTTTAAAATTTCTTCAATTTAGGCTGCTCTAACAGATTTCTATTTGAAAGTCAGCTTGCCAGGAAAGTGGTTATGATGTGTGCATTTTTAAAATTTGACAAGACTAGTGTAAGAACCGAGTTTGTTTTCATGGAAATGTTTCTTAGATTAGAATTTCGATAAATTAGTAATGACGGCTGAGAATATGAAACATGAAACGCATCATGAGAACTTGGATAGGAAAACAGCAAGACAACAAGATAATTATGTGTCAGTAACAAGGTCCGAGGCATGATGAAGTAGGGCCTGAGATCCGTGTTCTATACCTGTTGTAAGAGACTGGAAGGAATCCCTGAGGGGGAGAAGTGGCTCAGTGAAGAACGTGTCCTTTCTTCTTTGTGTTAATGTGTCCTGCAGGGAGAAGAAAAGGACTAATCTCCCTTTAATTAGAAAAGGGTCACAAAAGTGTCAGTGGAGAGTGTTGTGTGTACATTTGAACTTACTTAAATGATTTTTAAACCGATCTGAGTTCGTTGGAAACGGCATTTTCCATCTCAAATCTTCACCGCAACACACTGAGGAAACCATGCAGATTTTTTATTATTATTGCATGATCCCACTTAGTTTTGACTGCACTTCTTTTAAATCAATGGGAATTTAAAAATGGTAAGACAGGGATGTTAAAACATCTAGCAAAGAGGAAAAGAACTGCCTAATCTTCAAGGCAGTCAATCAAGATGAGGACTGAAGGTTGAAGCGTGTTAAATAGAGTGCTCACTGAGACAGACAGAGGTTACTTTTAGCACTGTAACGACAGCTAATCTCTGAGAGAGGTCTAGATTAACCTTTTCCATAGGTTCTGTACAAAATACATCTCTCCCCGTCAAGCTTAAATAAGACTTAGGATGTCCCATGAGTTCTATATATGGAAATTATTTTGCTCTGGGAGTTGATCTTGATAAAGTAAGTTTGGAAGTAATGCTATTTGTTTTAAAGTAATCTTTTTATGAAGACATTCTAAAATTGATGATTTCGTTTTTGTCTTGGAGTGAATAATTGAAAATATTGTGATCAGAAAAATAATCAGAAGAGTACTTATCCCACACTATTTTTTAATCTGGTTCAAAACAAACTCCGTTTCGAGAAAGCATTAAATTTGCTCTCAACGATTGTTATGAAAGGGAGTGGAATGTGATTTTATGTGAGTTTTATGATGTAAGTAACCACTGCAATAACGGGCGTAAATCAAAGAAATCGTCAACACCAATTTACATTCTGAAGACAAAAACGTTATCATGTAGATACAAAGAAAGATCCTCTGCGCTAATGTATCCTATAAATAACTGACCCAGGAACCGAAAGTCATTGCCGAATGAGGCTTTTTGTGGTATCTTGATATTTTAGATGTCAAGATGCATCCTTAAAATCACGACCAATTCGCAGTGTTTCATGTACTTCACCAGATTCAAGTTGATTTCTTTGCTGGAAACGAGACTCACTGTTGGTTCATACGTGTCTACGGTGGTTTTTCTTCTGACAGTGCTGAATAAATTCACTCAATTGTTTTGAACACTGTCCATGGAAAGAATGTAACCAAGTTAACAAAATCTGACGTCTCTCGAATTTTTGTGATTCCAGAGATTAGGCTGTGCTCTTGATGGTTCAGTGACAATTCTGGTACACAAATAGCATCATAATTCAACGTCGTAGCATGACATCATTTAATTTGTGAGATACGTTGCTAAGACGTTTGCTGCTCTGTTGAAACGTTATTCCTAGCTTCACAAAAGTGAAACTCTGTGGACAACTTTACAAGAATCAAATTGCGTATGAAACGTCCAAGTCCCTGGAAGCATTTGGCACATTAACGAGAAGTGCATGACTAAACAATTCTATTTTAGGCACTGTAAATCGAAATCTGCAGGAAATTTTGGAAACCCGGAGCATTTTAGTTCACCGATAATTTTCTTCACCTGGAAACGGATAAAAATGATTGAGACTGGTAAATTGCTTTCGGTTGTGACGTCTTCAAGCGTTTTCGTAATCAAGACTACTTACTGTTTGAGGAAAAACGCGCTTTGATTTCATCGCTAAATTGCCCTCTTTATGAAAAATAGATTAAAGAAATGATCTCCAGAACAAGTGCCAAGAATACCCCCGATCTCTGTTTCTATGAGACAGATTTAGCCACGAAATTAGATTAATCAAAGTATTGGCGAACAGTGTTAATCTTTTCTTCATACTGTTGTAATGAAACAATGTTAATGGACAGGCACTTCGTAGAAATCTGTGTCAACACTTGTTGACACAATTTTTCATTGCAAATGGAGAGCAATTAGTGTGACTGAAGAAACTTCAGAGCTCTTACTCGACAGATTCGTTTTAGAAAATGAGTTGCTAAACAGTTGTGACGCACCTTCTCACCCATGTTGAACCAACGTTTCTTTTTGTAACGACCTAAAAGTGAGAATGGGCTGAAATATGAGTTTGAAAAATAATTACAGATGGAGACTAATTAAATTCTGTTTAATCTTGGCATTCATTTCTCTTTTTTGTGTGGACAGAATAAATTATTTCTTTCGTAAGACACCTGACACTTAATGCAGGTAATCCACATTAGTGTCCAATATTAATAAGATGTTTGCCACTCAAGGTCGGCAAGGCGATACGGCATGTTTGTTGTTGCGTGGTGGATAAAGTCCACAAGACTCATTATAATTTCATATTCTGAAACATGGCTAGTTTCATTTTAAATGACTCCACTGGCTTATTTTCAGTTTGTTGTATAAACTTTTGTAAAAACATTGGATCAGATTTTATTGTGAAGTCAGACAACACATGCTTATCACTAAAACAGTTTTCTCAGAAAAGACGCAAAAAAATCACCAGGTGCTCAGCAAATTGACTTGTGAAAGCTGTTACAGTTTTCAGTGAGTGCCTTGAAGCTGTATGGGAACATTATGACCAAATGAGGAGCTATTACTTTGTACAGATGTCGCTCCCAGAATAGACTGAACAAGCTTCATGAATTGATTGCGTGCATAATTTAAACAGGAAAAGAACAAGCGCAAGCCGCCGATCAATTAAGTGCGTTCCTACTGGCATGGAATACTTTTTAGCTTCTGCAAATTTATCTTGAGCTGTACAATCAATTTCAAATGGGTGCTATACTCCCTGCATGGTATGGTGGACTGAATTTGAAATTGTTTCGTTTATTATGTAACCGTCAATGGTTTCCAGCTTCGTTTTGGTATTTCAACAATCAATAAGCTATTAAGTGGCAATAAGCATGAAACGCAACTTTGACATTTAAACCCTGACGATGAAAAAGAGTTTACAATTACATCTAAAAGGAAAAATGTTGTAATTCCGAGTGCATTTTAACTTCAGTAGTTTTTATGCGGCTTACCGATCAAAATGTTTAAACTGAACTCTGTCAATAGTCTTCCATCTTCATTATGTTCTCAAACAGTGTATGTAGCTGAGCTTCCTACGTAAAGTCAATGATAAAGTGCAAGAACGGTAGATTATCCCATTGATATACTTGAAATCCTCAGTTAAGAAGCACTGTTAAAATAAAAAAGCAAAACTTGCTGTGACTCGTCTTTGTTAGTATGCTTTTCATGAGCGGATTAACATTCATTGTGACTTTCAGAGAAACTCCTGGTTGGTGGCTCGTTAGAGTCACCTTAGTGGTTGATTGGCTGTTTTTGCCCTGGAATTTTGAGCCCGTGGTGGGACCTACGAAGGCCTTTTGTGGCTCAGTGACTGTATATGAGATGGGGCTTGTACCTACAGGTGGTGGGGACACATAACCACTATATGTTGTAATTGAACTTTTTATGACCTAGTGTGGTGGGGACCCAAAAACCTAGTTTATAATTGCCTTTGCACCCTTTGCACCCCAGAAAGACTATAAATAGTGATGCAATGTCAGATACCTGTCATTGGTGGCTCATTAGAGTCACCTTAATGGTTGATTGGCTGTTTGTTTTTGCCCTGAAATTTTGGGTTTGTGGTTGGGACCTATGAAGGCCTTTTGCGGCTCAGTGACTGTACATGGGGTGAAGGTTGTACCTGGAGGTGGTGGGGACATCTCAAGATAACATTGTGTAATCAAACTTGTTTGAAGATTTTCTGACGTAGCATGGTGGGGACCCAAAAACTTAGTTTGTAATTGCCTTCGAATCCCTCACAGCCATCGCACCCCTTGCACCCTTTGTTCAAACCTTCTCACCCCTTGCACCCTTTGCACCAACCTTCTCACCCCTTGTACCCTTCTCACCCCTTACACCCTTTGCACCAACCTTCTAACCCTCGCACCCCTCGCACCCCTTGCACCCTTTGCACAAACCTTCTCACCCTTGCACCCTTCTCACCCTTGCACCCTTTGCACCAACCTTCACACCCTTCTCACCATTCGCACCCTTTGCACCAACCTTCTCACCTCTTGTACCCTTCTCAGCGCTTGCACCCTTTGCACAAACCTTCTAACCCCTCGCACACCTCACACCACTTTACACTCTTCATGTGTTTCAAATGGTGTGAGGGTGCAAAGGGTGCTAGGGGTGAGAAGGCTGGTGTGAAGGGTGAGAATGGTGGGAAGGGTACAAAGGGTGTGAACGAGCCACCTTGTGAAACTTTCACTGCCTGATATTTGTTCATTCAGTCAGACCCTATCAATCAATCTAGATGTAGTGAACATGAAGTGTGAAGCATTTAGAATTTCATCATTTCAAAAGGACAAAGCTACTGGTGTCCACACATCTGACATGAGGTAATTGACTAACATACGAGGCATCGTGCATGTTATGCTTTTGGTGTAGAACTGCACTTTTTTTTTTTAAATGAGAGTGGCGTGAGTTTTTTTATGATCAATTGCAAAATGAATTGAATGCTTATACATATATATTACAGAGGAAAGGATAACATATTTAAGAATTCACCCAAAAAATTAAATTTAGAAAGCGTTCCTGCAGCCGCCCACATTGCACACTATTTTTAACACTCACATCTGTAAAATAATGGGGAGGAAATGGGTTTCTAGGCAGAGGTTTTGCTGTGTTCTGCAAAGCAGCAAGATAAATATATGGTAACATTAACGTTCTAGTTTAATCCTTCCCCTGAATGCCATAAAACACTATTTCCTGTTTCACAAAGACTCATAATTTGCCTAATGTATGGTTGCATGTTATAAATTATTTGCTGGGTCCTGTAGGGTACTATAGGGTCCAAACATAACTTACTTAATCCTAAAAAGCAAATGGTGATGGATCTGAAAAAGACAGGTACGTTGTAGCTTTTTTTGATATCAGTGAGGGTCAAAACTCTGATAAAATGTTTAACATGTACACGAACCATTAACAAAAAATTACTGCAGCGTTTCTGTTTGGAAATGATTAAAATGTAAAAGTTGTCCAAATTCCAGAATTTGTGCTTATTTCCCACATCCCTTACTTCATTTGGGGATGACGTCACTCTGAAAACAGCCAGTCAGTGAAGAGTGGACAGACATATACACCGATTCTTATATTTTTGTACTTAATAGCCAGCTCCGCACTTTGTTGGGGGAATGACATTATTCCACCAACAACCAGTTAGCGTAAGGCAAAAATTTTCGGCTTCTTTCTGAATTTGGACACACAGACAGACATACGGACACCGAGATTCTTGTACTTTTAATGTTTACTAACCATGCCCCTAACTATGTTGATGTGTGATACAATACCCCATGAGCTAATTGGTGGAAAGCTTTGATAATTCTCTTCCTGAATTCAGAGTACACGGAGAGACAGACAAACAGAATAATGTAGTTTTAGTATATGTGGATAATTGTAAAATGTGAAGTAACCTTAGGACTCCGGGAAATATAATTTAGTGTGCAGACCGGGACAGTGGGCGTCCAATAAGACGCACACTCTCTATGTTGTTGTTCAGGACATAGTGTAAACTCACCATACAGAAGAATTAGTTGACTCCTGCGAGTCAGAAACATTTTCACAGAGTGAAGTAGGCAGGGAAGACATTTCCACTATGCACTTGATACAAGATTTATATGACTTGTTTTAGTAGCTAATGTCTAGCCATTAGATATCGCTACAAATAAGGGTACCTGTTTATTGTTATTGTTTGTCAAAATACAGGAATCCCATCCAGATACAATCAATTAATTTCCATAAAATTTGACATGTTCTAACAATAACACCTTTTTACTTTACTTGCGCGGTTCAGTGTTTATCACCTTGAAGCTGTAATTTTAAATATCGCCATTCGTTGATAAGGAATATGATATTGTCACGTATTTTCTTAACCACTTGATTAGTATTTTAGAATACGAAAGACAGTAGAAATGTGGGTGAAATTAATGTAGTATTCTGAAATTATATCACAGTCGCTTTACAAATGTATGTATATTTCAGCAAATTCCTAAAAAAGAACTGGAACACAAAGAAATTGTTGCAATTTGATTGAAATTACTTTTTCTGCTAGAATAATCATCTCAAGCAACAGGTGAAAAGGCAGAAGTGTAGTACACAAGATGGAAAATTTTTCAAAGTTTTGGAGACTTGGTGAAGATTTTTCACTTCAAAAGACTGCACATTCTTATCGAATGACAATCGTTTTAGGAGTAATCAAATCAAATTTCAGTTGTAGTATAATAGGTGAGTTAATCTACAGACCTGGCAAGCTTTTCAGAGGAATATAGATCGCATCAACAAGACTCATTGTTCGAGTGGATTGATTATTTATTGTAAGAGCATCACAATTGTTGCATGGGCTTCCTTCGAAAGGAATAGATACAAAGTACTGATCTTCATGATAAATGGCTGCTTTTTTATACTTGAATGATACTATCTGTACAGCAAGTCAAGCGTGAACTGTCCTGCGCAGAGTTCATGTTAAGTAGTACGATGGCAGTATCCAGTATATTTTTTCTGCTCGGAGGAGAAACATTTCGTATTCCTTCGAGATTGAATTGATCTTGTGCTCACTGGAATACGAATGGATATTAATTGTTAATAATATTGTTGTGTTATTTATTTCATTCACAATGTAAAGAGTCGATGTACGAGCAACAAATAGTGGGAAATAATTAAGTTAAATATTGATTAATATGATCTAAATAGATCTACATCAGAGATCGTGGTTCCTGTGCACGGCAGGCAACAAACTAACAATCAATGTCATCATTGACCATCCGTGGTAAAATTAATACTGTAGGTGAAACTTCAGTTTCACAAAGAACGTGTACAAAGCGTGATATGTGCCATTGGTAACGTTTTACATGTTTTGAATATCAAAGGATTCACTGTTAATTAGATGTGCAGAGTAAAGGGACAAGGATAAGTGATATCTAAATAACAGGGAAGTGCTAGCTAGTTTCCGAGGCATTGATTCAATGAATGGAAGTAGTCCCACTCGTAAAAAGCGTGGGCTAAAATTATACCAGGTCATGTGTGGAAAAGGCGACGTTATAATATTCTTCTGCAGTGCATTGTGTTAGTCCAGGACGGAAGGAAAGGGTGTTCTGGATTTAATATCACGAAGTACTTTTTCAACAGATGGTTACAAAATCACAATCATACTGGAATGTCCTAACCTCACCACGTGAACATTGAAGGGATGAAAGAGATCACGGTACATGCAGTACAGTTATTGAAGAGTTTGTGGGAATTTACTATATGATGGTCAGACAAAATAATGGAAAATGTTAACCTTTTGATTAATTAGAGATAGCGCAAGTAGATCTGGTTACGTCCGTCTATAATAACTGGAAACGGTCCAAACCTGTCATAAGGATGTACACCAGGATAACTCAATGGTTTCAGGGCATCACATGTGAAGTCGCAATCAATTGTTTTGAACAAAACGCAGCAAAACATGGTTAGAACAACACGTTGTTATCTGACCTGGCACATCAAGGTGATGCTGAAGTGATTCTTCAATTCCAGAGACATCGGGAATCTGGAATTACAGACTGGTGTTTTCATCTGCGAGAAATCTAAACTCTATTGGGCAGGAAGTTCGAAACTATGATACAAACATTGCAAAACAGCAGATTGTGTTTTATGAGATGTGTGTGCTTGTACATTAAGTCTTTTCAATTGGAAAATTGATTTGGGTGTGATTGTTTTTAAACTGGGGACCACAAACTAGAGCA
Organism: Haplosyllis leylae; assembly: GCA_038406175.1. Classification (NCBI taxonomy): domain Eukaryota; kingdom Metazoa; phylum Annelida; class Polychaeta; order Phyllodocida; family Syllidae; genus Haplosyllis; species Haplosyllis leylae. Next base: position 14,252 of record JBCAUG010717422.1, on the reverse strand, counting down.
AAACAAAATGTATTCGTTCCTGCCAGGAGCAAAATTTCAACAGCAAAACAGAAGGAAGTCCAGTCTCGAGCCACCTGAACCACGAAAGAGGTCATTGAGCTTCAGCGCTACCGTAAAGGCGACGTCCCGTGGTTCGGCGCGGGACAGACAGGGACGAAGGAAGCCCGTCTTCGTCAGAGCTGACAACCAAATCCGTCTCAGGTGGAAAAGTAAAATGGAATCCAATTACAATCAGTATGAATTACCGAAAAATAGAAGGTGAGTTAGTACAGTGCTTTTAATGTAGTAAGTGTTAACAGATGAGACATACTTGGAGTTTTGAAGACAGGAGTACTGCTGATACACAAACAATTTCTCATCTAATTAACCCTATCTTTGGGTTTTAGTCACCCCTGCAAGACCAAAGAGACTTACCTCCTCACTGTATTGACTGGGCGTTTGCTTACTTGTGTGGACATTTGGAATTTAATTTCAATTATTGTCACCAGAACATGAACTGTTAAGATCATTAAATGAAAAAATGAAGTTATTAACATTAACTGAATTACAAACATTGAATATAGCTAGGAATACTAAATAAAGTTTAAAACATTAACTAAGAGGATTAAATAAAGTTAAGAAATGTTGACTTAAGTTACAAAAATTATGAACATGAACCAAAGTTAAGAAATATGATAAAGTTAAGAAATGTTGGCTGATTTCATGAAAAGTTTACTAAAGTTATGAAAATTAACTGAAGATCAGAACATTAAATAAAATTAAGAACATAAACTAAACTTAAAGAAATAATATGAGTTAGAAACATGGAAAATTGTTTACTATAATTTTGTATTACATGATATCACTTAATATTAATATTACTTATTGCAAGCTTAATATATGTAATACAACTTAGCATTACTTAATATCACTTCGCCTATAAAATCACTGAAACTGGTGTTTAAAACTGTCAAATTTAACATTCACAGTGTGGGAAACAAGGCAACGTGAAATAATTCAAAATTAAGGTCAGTTTTCATCCCAACTCCGAAACAAGGCAATTTGAATCCAATAGGAAAATGCTTGGTTCGTGAGCGGTAATATCAATCAGAACTAAACCACCAATTTCTGTTTGTTTTTTCAAAATCAACCTGTGTTTTTCTTTACATGACTGATGGTATTCAAAGTATGAAGTGATGCAGAAATTGTATTCAAAGTATAAAGTTGAGTTAATAGATATGAAAACTATGAGTTAACGCCATACATTAAAAAATAGATAATGTGTGTTTGCTTTCTTGAAAAAACTGCCGTTTTAAGAAAACATTATTTGCGTGCCTGGTTGTTTTCATTTTGAGGACCAAGTTGCTAGGAATTAAGAATATCTCAACAAAATCTACTTAACAAACCTTGGGTTGTAAAATAAATGAGGGATTTCGTTCTGTTGCTGATATTTTTAGTAAATCTTCAAAAGAAAATGTACGAATTCTGCATTATTAATGGACTTTATATCTTGAAATCAATGAATAAGGACATGATGGTTACAAAAGGCACTTCAGTGCAAGAGGAATTTCATGACTTTTTCTGCATTATATTCGCAGATCTTAGTTGTTTTCACAGACATTGATTTTGAGAGGTGAACGTGTTGTCTGAAGTAAATTATGTCTTTAATCGTGTTTCACATTCTTTCGTTTTCTTAACAGAATACCTGTGAAAAAGAATGAATTTCATCCGCGAATTCAGACGTAATTTCGTGAATGGATACTTCTCGACAAAAATGTGTGTGGGCACATTTAATAGAGACCTTTTTGGCCCAGAATGCTACGAATATTAAAAATGACGGCTCGCTTGATGAGAACTGTGTCCAGGAAAACTTCCCTAATTCTGTGTCTCTGGGGCGTGGTGTGATCAGACTCAATCTATCCTGCGCGTGTTGAAACTTCTGGCACAGATACGAAAACAGAAACAAAAGTAGTGCGAAACCAACAAAACCATCTAATGTATGATTACTGCCGATAATTTAAACCATGAGAGAGTTTCTAATGACTTGCATACGCTTGGCATTTGGATTCGGAATCGATACAGGAGCGAGGTTATGTACATGGCGTGTTCTGTGTACAGAGTTCGTGCGAATCAAGGCTGTGCGCTTTTGCCCGTGATACCTTTTTTGGCAGAGACCAAAAGGCACATTATTCTCCATCTGGGTAAAGCTGATCTACGTATCTTTGATACATATTGCACACAAAGGATCAATGAAAATCGACCTCAATATGCATCTAGCTTCGTATTACATTCTCTAGTTCCGTTCTCCCACTTTCCATATTTGTCTTTGTAAACGTCTACCTGTTCCTAATATATGTGGACAATAATGGGAGATATAGATCTATGTAGCATGATTCATTGCTTTCATTAAGTACAGTTTGCTGCATAGAAACTGTGGTAGCATCGATTTTGAAATAGATATCTTTGAAGAAGTGATCAGCAAAATCAACCACACGTCATAAATCAAATGAGTCTCTGCGAAGTGAGCTGTTGCATATTCCATCACAAACGTATTTGCAATCCACATTTGGCCAGTTGTTTTAGACAAGAAAAATGGTTTGGTAATGTAGAATTACTAATGGTTATGTGAAGACTGGATTGATTCCTGTGATACAACGATTCATTGTAATTTTACTAGGTTGTGAATGTGCTTGAGAGATCTGTGTGCGGATATTCATCGGCGACCTCGCGCAAGCACAAAATTATTGTCTGCATTCGTGTGTCCGAAATTATTCTGAAACCAGCAGTTTCAAAAGAGGCACTTGTTTTTTTAACCCTTCGTGCGCCGGAGCTACATTCGTACGGAAACCGACGTAGCCATACAAGACCACAGTCTTGTTTTTTTCCATTCCTGCCCACACTGAATCAGACTATAGTCAGCAGAACTTAAGTCTCCTTTGGTTGTACCAACCAGCGTTTCCGTCTATGTGGGAAGACACTTTTACATGATAATGCTTTACATGCTAAAGCTAAAAATTTATAGAGCACAATATCTTTAGGCAGACTTCAACTATGTACACTTCCTTTTTGCCAGAAGTGGGTGTGGCACCCCAATGTGTGTGGATTAGATCTAGATCTAAGCTGCAGCCATAGATCTAGATCTAAGCCATAGCCATAGATCTAGATCTAAGCAGTGGCCATAGATCTAGATCTAAGTCATGGCCATAGATCTAGATCTAAGCCATGGCTGTAGATCTAGATCTAATCCATGGCTGTAGATCTAGATCTAAGCCATGGCCATAGATCTAGATCTAAGCTGTGGCCATAGATCTAGATCTAATCTGGGGCTGTAGATCTAGATCTAAGCCATGGCCATAGATCTAGATCTAATCCACGGCCATAGATCTAGATCTACTTGTTTTTTTAAGTATAGATCTGAGCTCAAACCCAAAGAAAGTTTTCGTGTCATTTTCTGCGCTTTGAGCGCAGGGAATTTACTACGGTATTACTTGTTTCGAAATGTCATCAAACAAACGTAAACTTGAAATCTTGATATCAAATAATAGCGTTGGTAACGGGACAGAAACCAATAAATTACAGTCTTAAACTTTGAGAGTATCAGCCCTTCATTTATGTTGTCATGAAGTCCTATATTTAGCACCGTGGGACATGTTTTGCTGTATCTCATGGGATTCACACATACACAGTGACATGGTTCGGCATTATCTTTTGAGACAAGACCACGTCCTTGCATGCATTAATTTTGGTTATCCTTCATGATTTTTCAACTTTAATTATGAATCACTGCTAATGGTCTTGTTGACTTTCACAAATATTTACTCAGTACTAAGGTGTTTTAAAGGAACAGCTTTTAGGATTCGTAATCTGATCTGTTCCAAAACGTTTTTGAATCTTAGTAATATAAACTTATATTGGGAAAGTGGAACAAATTTTACTTTAAAAATCATGAATACAAAATGCCATTTGCATCATTCGACAGCTGTGTGCAAAGCCTGGGATCCTTAGAAACCTCTTCTGGCGCATTTTAAAAACCATGCTTGCATAACTTTTGGAGCCGAGGTCTTTGTTAAAAGCTGCTGAAAAGTATGTAAACCTAATAGCTGCTCAATTAGTTTCCTACTCGCAATCTGAAATTACTTAAAAACATACTGAGACAAATTTACACTTGTGAAAGAAAATGACGGGCTGGGAAAAGAGATACTTTGGTTGTCACACTTTCGCAAGGATAGTTAACCCTCCAGAAAACTTCTCATGGCAAGGATGGTTTGCTCATAACCCCCTGAAAATGATAACCTCACGTGGTAAACTTGGGCTTCAGATTAGACAATGATGCTTTCATTCCCCCACCCCCCACCCCCAACATTAGCAACTTGGACTACAAATTTGGGTTGGTTTACCGTTGTGAAGCCACCTTGAATCCAAGCCTGAGGTGAAGCGTTTAGTTCATCAGATAATTGTTACACACACTTCAATAGGCCCAATGATTTTCAATCGGTGTCAATTCAGGTTTGATTTGGTGCAAAAAACGGATGTTTTATCCTCCATGTATTTTGTTCATGCATTTTTAATGCTGCAGGCTGATGTACATTTGAGTATGCTGGGGACTGGGAAGTCTGCGTGGTTCTGCATAATCATATTAGACCAAAGCAAATGAAGTGCGTGGAAAGCTTTTTACATAAGTTCTCGTCATAGGTGTCTACGGTAATGAGATTGGCCTGTAGTAGTCATCCGTCGATCCAAGGGTTAAAACACTTCATTTCACAGCCATCTGATGTGCCTTGCGCAATCAAGTATTGTGGAGTTTCAACCTGGAGCACTTTAATGTTTGTTCCACAGTGAAATCACACAGACCATTATCGGCTTGAAGTGAAATATAAAACGCTTTGTAGAAAGTCCTACGCTACTTGAATTTTTAAACACTGCTGTCATGCATAGGTGGGAGTGTTAGACTGTTTACAATTGCGATTGTTACTTTACTGTCAAATGGATGGAAAATGGATGTTGATTAAGTATTGATCCCTCAGACGGAGGCGAGACACACAAACAGGGAAATTAGTACCAATATGAAACTATTACTAAAAGCATGACAAGTGGTTTGCTTTTGTGTGTGTGGCATGATTAGCATAATTTAGTAACATGAAATGATTGAGCCATTTCGCAAGGAACACACAATCAGAAGGACACATCAAGGCACTGAAGAGATTGGAGAATATTGTGTGGTGCGTGATTAAAAAGAAAACAGTTGCGTAACTTGGATTTCTCCAGTTCATATTATGAAATCACAGCTACAATTTATTTAGGTATTTATTTGTGGAATTGTTTGTCAGTGATCGGCGCCTAAATATTACCAGCAAAAGTACATAGACCTGGAAATGTCAAATACGCGTACAAAGCTGCAACAGAAGCGTGACTGTGCGTCGACTGTTCAAGGTTTACCTGCTGCGATTTCGTTTAAATAACCGAATCCTTTTGTTCTTGACTAAGAAGGCATTTTGCTAGGAGACCATTAGGAGGAAATCTTACATATGCTACTTCCGCACGACAACCGAAACGTGAAGTTATTTCGCATTGATGCCAAGTTACCTGACATACTCATATTGTTCTGCCAAGGCCTCACATTAATTAATACATGCAGGATTATTACCTACAAGTGATTTATCAACTTCTATCATCACGATAATCTTTACCATGTATAGAATTTACGTACAGGCAAAAGTGGAAGTTGCTAAGATTAACCTAATATGAATTGAAAACGAAAATAGGTTTTGCCATAATGTGTTGTACTAATTAGGCTTGCGACCCAATAGCGGCTTTGTGGAGTTAAATGACTACTTGGGTTAATCCGGCATTGTTATGTGGTATTTTTGCAACTTTCGTTATTAATGTTTCATGCATCGCTAACAAAGAGTTGGGCGAGATCATTCATGTAGAACTTGTAGAATGCACACGACTTGAGCTGGAGAAGCTGCTCTATCCATTAGATCAGTGAAGCCTTTACAAGAACTAGGTTCAATGCTTGAACACTCTTTATTTGGTTGTTAGTTGGTGCTTACTTGGCATGTCAACAACACGCGACCTCTTTAAATATGTATATTGAGCTTGAGTGTAGTGAGGGAGAAACAGTGCAATGACTCCAGTGTACAATTGTGAATTCCAGAAAGCATACTGACACGGATTTACAGTTACCTTTAACAACCTGGATTACTCGTGACAGTAAAGGATAGCAAAATGTATTCGTTTTTGCCCGGTGCGAAATACAGTGCCAATTACGGGAGTTGGAATAAGTCAAACTTCCGAAAAATGAAGCCGAAACCACGAAAGAAATCGATGCCCGTGGCGAGGCCGTCAAAGTTCACAAAGTCTGGAACCCCGACGGGAACGCCGGTCAAAGAGCCGCCAAGCAGGGCGGTGCGCAGGCAGTCCGTCGCTCAGATAGTGATTAACAAGGCCACTAATAAGTTTCGTGCAAAATGGAAACGCAAAATGGAGACGAGCCTGCAGGATTATGACTTGCCCAAAAGTAAAAGGTAAGAGAGAGAAAAAGCTTGTAACAATTCCGCTTGAATTGTTTGCCTTCATGTCATGGCAAACATTGTTCACTTACAAGTGACAACTTGAGTCTGTCTTTCCTGCCAAAGTCCCAAACCTAATTCAGAAAGAATAAATGAAACTGGTGCTATCATGTAGGCTTTACTGAAACAACTTCTCAACACAATACGCAGCTCATCAACAGTCATCAAAGGCTGTGCTCCCCTTGTCTTCAGGTAGTCTAGGAAAACTCTTTTGGACTAATTGGATCATCCATTGTTAACCTATTATCTTAATCACGATGTCTTTATTTTACTTCTGGTAATATTTTCAACATGCTCTTGACAGAAGAAAAGATATATCGTATCACAGACAATATATTCATAATTGATTCTCCTCTCCATATACAAGTTATGTATTATTAAAGCTTTTTGTGCGGTTGCCTACAGTTTGAACTTTAGAAGCAAGGCTTGCATGAAAGGAAAATTCTATCTCTTCGATAAGTAGGCAGTTATCAAAAATATAGATTACTTACGGGGACACAATGGCGTATTGATTGCATATTTATGACTCTTGTTTACTTCTTGGTATGAAATTGTCATTCAAAAAGAAAATACCTTGGACAAAATTTTGATTGGATCGATTCTTTAATAACCGGCACTGGCTCTTAAAATCACAAAGTATTTCAACTTAAAAGATTTTGAGCATAGCCAAAATTCAGATAATGATCATTTCGGCGTTTGTAGCGAATATTCGCAAATTTTTATTTTCTATTGATTTTTATCAAGCTATAAATAAACCCTCTAACTTTAAGATGATTAGCATTTTAAGACTTAACATTTAAAATGTCTACAGATCACGTCATTGCACAATGGGAAACTCTCTGCAGTACGCAATGCTTCAGGCATAATTTTAAAGCATTATGCACAGTATGTAATTCTAACCAAATCCAGGTATTTTTTATTATGAAAAGGCCTGTAAGGTGTTTGATTTTCAATTTTCGAGAGATGTTAAAAAGCTGCAAGGCGTCACTTGTGCATTATATATTAAGGCCATGGGTTTGTCATAAGCGATAGAGTAAGTAACCTTATTAACAGAAAAGTACATTACTCAGGGAAATTGACTGTGACACATCTGCATAGATTACATGAATAACATTTGCTGTAAATGTAATTTACCCACATATTTGTCATCCTGAATGTTGACCAGGCCAGAAGTTCAATTATAAACAGTTTTACCTGCTATTCAGGATGGACGATTTCATTGCCACTGTGCACTTCGCTGCAAAAAGGTTTTCGTATTTACCTTATGATCGTGAACAGTGAAGTGAAAAAACCGCCAATATTTCCCTCTTGAAATGAAAATAGAACAGTTATTTTGGTAAAATCTCATGTGAAATACAAATTACCCTAACAAAAGTTTATTCACTCCAAAAGAAGACAATAGTCTAAGAGAGACTTAATGTTGTAACATCTATTACTTGATTCCTGTAAGAACTATATTTAGCATCTGAAGCACACTTTTATGTCTTCATCATTGATGGAGCTCTTATTTCATGCCATTATTATTGTAAATATATATTGGAATGTACATTTTACTGTGCAGCACTTAGGCAATCTTTTTCAAACAGACAACTTTATTTTTCCATTGGCTATGAACTTACACTCGATTGAGAAAGATTGATTGTCATTGATGAACAGCTGGAAAGAATGAGTGTGATATTGTTAGAGGATATGTTAGCGCAACAGTTTGAGTTTTGAACCCAAGATCCCGATTTCGAGAGTTGCTGCGTGCTACATAGTCACACCTTAAGCATGGTACGAGCCACATTTGGTACCAGCATTGCTGTTGAGAGAGCGAGTGCGTTGTACATGAACAGATGTACCAGAGTCATTATGGTTGGATTGAATGATCAATGTTTAAAGCAACTGTTAACTGCAAGCTATTTTCATCTATTACACTTTTGTGGAGAACAGTTGCGATAGTGAAGAACATTTGTGTGGGCCATTTGTACATTTGATGGACAGTAAGCAGCATTCTCTCAGAATGTTTGCTCCATTGACCTTTTAAGTATGTACTTAGGGTAGCAGCATAGGTATTATCACAGATCATGCTTTAAATAAAAAGGTCGTAAATCACACATATATTAACCTAGTGTTTTACCATAAGTAATTCAGATGCACCTCGACAGTTCCCAGAACAGTGAGGGTAACCTACAATCAGTTTTCCGTTAGCACAGTTGTTGGTTGATGTTCAACTAACCAGTTAAGTCTTTAAGTGATATTATGTAACCTGGGGCATCCAGTGTGCAATCACCATGATGCAACAGAAGAACCCTAAGATAGGCAAGCTTAAAAATGTATGGCGTCACCTGTATCCACATGCCAACATTTTACATACAGTCCAGTGTCTCTTTCACCAGACGGTTAATGCAATGTGTAAATTTAGCCACTACTGTAACTAATTAGGCCATATCTCTGAGGATTTGAAACTAGCAATCCCACCAAACAGCAGGCATTCAGAGATATTTGTAACACTCGTGGCCTGGTCATTTTCCATGACCACTTACATCTACATCAATACGGGTCTGTGACTCTTCAGTTGAAGTTTTCTTCTAAGATTGGCGATATTGGTATTGAGCACTTGAAGCTTTTGGCCACATATGGACAATTTTCAATTCTCTGCGACACCACAGAAGAATGGAATGATATCCTCTTCTGCCATAATGTAACAGGGGATGTACATTAGGCCCCGGGATTATGGTAAACGACCACACGGCGAACAACAAGAACTTTCGTTTTACAAAGCGTTGTTTAAAGCGTCTGATGAATTGACTGTTGGTTGTTCACTTTTGCGCGCACGAACCAAAGATAGAAGCTTTGTAATTTGTTTTATCCTTGAATTGAGCATGGATCACAGATATTTTGACCCCGAACCAAATATTGTGCTGAATTACAATGCATAATATAAAATGTGGCCTCTGTAATAAGACGAATGACCCAAAGTAGTTGATATTGACACAAAAACCACCTTGAAAGGCCATGATACTTGGTAGTCTTTATGTCTGACTACAGCCGAACAGAGAAAACCAAACAGATCAAAAACAGCTTATTGCTGAAAATAGAATCGTCATTTATCATGGCCCCTGTATTGTAATGAGAGAGTTTGCCTGATTAGAGTGTGCAACCGGGCTCGTTGGTATCAAGTATCCAAATCAGTATGGCTTAGTTTACAACTTGTATTTTCTCGTGTGTGGAATGAAGAGAACAAAAGAACTAATCCCAACGAGAAATGGGGTCAATCATATGACTTACTGGAAAAGTAATAGATAAGCTGTCTCATAACAAAGCAACTTTTAATGCTAAAGACAACATGTTCACGTGCCATAAAACAATTGCCCTGTAGTTGAGACTAATGGTTAGCAAACAAGAAATCTTTCATGAACTATATCTGGAGTTTGCCGCACTTCATGTAAGATAGCTGGAAATAATTTGAATACACCCGTTCATTAACTTTTTTTCCTTCATTATGTAAATGAATCACCTTCACTCTCTAAATCTTTGTGTGGAAGTATGTCACAAGGACTTGCTGAACACAAATGTTTTCATTGATGGGTAAAAATCTTGTCTTTCTGTGCTAGTATAATTAAACAATGATGTTATGTTTACTAAATTAGATGTTCTCTGGGCAGCATTATTCTAGCAATTTTATTGTGATGCACAATTGATTGTGAACATAAAACTTTTTAGCACACCGAGATTCTGGAAGCTTCTTAAAACAACCACAAACCACACAACTTATTTGTTCCCACACAAAAAGTAATAGTGGCTTTGTACACAAAAACAATCTGTTGTTCAATGTTCCGTAAATCAAAATTACTATTGAAAGAAACCTTGCAATGGCGAATCCAGCGTATTGATTGTCAAGCTCAAGTGACATAATTGCACCACCCGGTGACATTCATGGTACGGGTGTCTGTACGGTTACATTAAATGGTGACTGCACACACCAATATCATCATTTCATTAGCCAAACGGTATTTCGCCGTATATTTTATGATGTAACAGAGAACAAGCGGCAAGAAAGTGTTGCTTTTCAGAATGTTGTCATGTGAGCATGAGAACCCCTCCATGGTAAGTAAATATTAATTTCCTTGTTCTCTCAACGGGCCAAGGCATCGCCGAGGTATGATGATCTCTCATTCCCACATAGACATCATGTTGTAATAAATGGTCTGCCCACCTGACCTTCCCAATTTTCTCAGCAACAAGAAAAGATGGTGAGATAAGGAAGAACAGAAAAAGCTACGAGCCAACCAAAAGCTGAAACATCTTAGGTGACTTTGGAGTTTTTTTAACGGGAAAAGCGGAGGTGTATACTTGTAATGGGAAGTAGAGCCTATTTTTGGAGCCTTAATGTATCTGCCTAAAACGAGACAATTTCTGCAAAAAGTGAAATTGAATACAAGACTTGCAAAAAAATGTAGGTGGCATGGTGAAGTCCAGGTTCCTTTACCGGTGCTCAGTGTCACGCGAGTTACATTCTTTCTTATGGCTCATTCATACTGCACGGGACCGGGACCGGAACAAGGAATGGGACCAGAAAGAATGTGTTTCTATATATTATGCAGAACTCTCCATACTGCACAGAAGCGGGACAGGAACAGGGACCTGGGAAATTTAGCAATGGGTTCTATACCCATTTTTCTGGTCCCGGTCCTGATCCTGTCGTTCCCTGTCCCGGTCCCGATCCCAGTTCCGTGCGGTGTGAACGAGCCATTACTCCCAGATTAAAATGGTTGCTCTAACGAATTTACGTTTCGCAAACGTGATTCTACAGTCTACTGTCTGTGCATTTTTAAAAGTTTATACTTGAATAACAACAGGGTAATAAGAAGGAAGTGCATGATTACTGTACTTACGTAATATAGTACTTAAAAGACTACAAATCTGTTATGTAAGTAAAATATTATCTTTACAATTTGCTGAGTTCTATAGACTTATGGTTCTTTTTACTGCGGAAATTCAAGAAGAAACGTTGCGTGTGTTTCCTTTACGAAAATGTAGATACGTGCAGAAAGGGATAATTTGTTTGGCTTATTAACATGGTTCTTAACATTGTTCCAGGACAGTGAGCTTTGATGAGAACAGAATTAGCTGAGGTGGAGTTAGTTGTTTTCATGTGTTTTGTGCTCGAACACAGGCTTCAGGCTTGTCACCTCGGTTCTAAACCGCCTCGGTATCAATCATTGTCTATTTGTGACTTGTTTGTTATTTTTATATTTCCATGGGGTACAAAGCGATAGGCAGGACACTAAGGAGGTGGATAGGTCTGTGTGTGGACAAGCAACACTTAAGGAATGAGAGGGGACACGTTTCACGCTTCGTTTCAGAAACCTATACAAATCATTTCCAATCATTGAGTTCATCAAAATATTTTTAATATCTAAATCTAGATTTCATTTCTGCAGGAAGGTGCAAACATTGAACGTGAATGCGAAGAAACGATGCAGCTTCCAGCAGAGTTACGAACTTTCATTTGAAAATGCTTGTGATACAGGCCGTATTGATCTTCAATTTGAGTGTCAATATCGCAAGGCAAAAATTTTCGATCACCTTCTAATCTTAAGCCTTTTACATATCCAAATAAGCACGATCCAGATCAAATACAAGGATTGGCAATATATATTTGTTGATATCCAGGGCCGTGATCACTTGTAATTCTACTGCTGTTTATTTTTCGTTGAAAAACTTAATTATTCTGTATTTGTCCCCCAGAAAGGAAACCTGGAAATAAAGCCTCTCAGATTCCGGAAGTCAATATTAATGATCAATTCAGCTCATACATACAATTAAAACGCATCGCTTCATTTATGTCAGATTCCGTAATGCGGTAAATTTCACAAAGAATTTTCCATCTTATTCCTATTCAATTTACGAACGAATATTCTGATGTTGCAAAGTAAATTCCTAAAACATTTTGACACTTGAAATAATTGCGCAAACAAAAGATTTAAACATGTTTGCACCAGGCTACTCTAATTTTACTAATGAAAGTGCTTTTCGCTAATGAAAGCGTACCTTTTGTGGAAGTTCATGAACACGCTTAATACTTAACAGGTAAGTCGGCAAGGAGTCACCTAACTGCTATTTTAGCTTTACGATTTGCGACGAAATAAGAGGATCCGAGATGCAGATTAGGTTAACTGATGCAAATTGAAATTATTTACATGCCACCGGTGACGATGCTTCATTTAGTTTATTCTAATGACGGAGAAATAAAGCATAAAGATAATACTATTGAGTCTGGATTAGTGTTTTGACTGAATGTGCTCGTCGGGAACTACTTCCTGTCAACACGGGATGAACCAGGACACCTTATTTCCTGCTGTTGAAAAACAAAAAAAAATGATCCAATTTCTATCACCAGTTAACAATTTTAGAAAAGCAGCATGATGTTCTGAATGACATTTCGGGAAGAAAGGGAGACATTTTGACCGTCTGACTTGTTGGTGGTGAATGCACAGTCAACAGGCCGCCATATTGAAGCTCCATGAAACCTGCCAAACCAGGAAAAAAATATCCTAATTATGTCAGTTGGTGTGTAAACACGAGTCACTGGTGAAGTTATTCGTTTCGTTAAAATTTCTATTTCAAACCATTTATAATTTTATTTCCCCTGGGGAAAACGAGCATTTTCATTACTACCTCTGGTTAGATATCCATTGTGACACGCCACTTTGGACAGATACCATCCAAAATGGGGAATTCATCGATGTTCTTCAGGGTCTTCAAGCTGTGAGAAAGCAAAATGTCATGTGTTTTCTCTGTCTGTAAAAATCAGAATTTAAATTCCACATTCTGTTACTGTGAATGGAAATGTACCTGTTGCTAGCTGAGTAATACATGTGGTAACCATACCATTTTGGATTTTGTTGTGATTCACTGAATTTGCTGAATTCGGGGGAGTTCATTTAGGGGAAACTCAATTGGGAGGCTGGCCTTTCTTGAGTAACACGCGAAGACCCTTCATTTACTTTGACAATCGTGTGCTATAATAAATTTTCTTCCATTGATCAGTGATTGTTTAGTCTTCTTGCTGCGAGTTTGAATATAAAGTGTTATTTTTGATTGGGACTTGGAAAATAGTTGTAATATTGTGACCGTGTCGTGAAATATGAAATGGATTTTTCAAGCAAGATAAAGGTATTTGTTTGAGTTTCAATACCAGTTTTATAGTTTCATTTATTTTACATGTACATCTTTTGAAAATTTACAATTGCTTGTGAGAGAATATAGGGCCACTATGGTGGAGAGAAGTTACGTAATCACCCCATTCAAGGTGATTACGTAACTTCTCTCCACCATAGAGGCCCAAATAAGGAAATGTCACGTTCAGCAAATATTGACATAAAGGTCAAATAAAGTTCAGAAAATTATAGAGGAAAACAAAAGAATTTGTCACGCTTCAGTGAATTTCATAAAGGTCACATAAAGTTCAGAAAATTATAGAGGAGACGCTGATTGGTTCTCATGAACATCACGTGACCTGCAACTGTAGTGACCTCATTTCAAATTCCTCTATAAATATCAATACAAATTATATAATACAGTAAATAATATCCAATTCTTTGTGAAATATACACAAAAATTAAACATGGATCAAATTAATTTACCAGAATTTATGAATACTGAAGAAAAATACAACAAAATGATACATGAAATTGATTCACTTAATAAATTTGA
>JBCAUG010717411.1:0-12813 GCA_038406175.1 Haplosyllis leylae | reverse complement strand
CAACAAATATTCTAGCCTTTGTCCTTGCTTAAGCGCAGGTAACGGCTAGCACAGGTAAGAGAGGCAAATATAACACTGTCCACTGTCTTTAACAGTTTTTCGAACTTGTTTGTTCCACCTGAAGTATTTGCACTGTTAAAACCGGAAAGACAAAATTCCTACAAAACACTTACATGTCAATTTTGTGTTTGGGTGTTTTTTTTTTTTTTTGCTAAATGAATCTTTTTTCTTCCATTGCCAATGATATTTCCTTTGATTCTTGTTTGTGTCTTAAAAAGTAACGATCAAGCAAATTCATTGAAGAAATGGTTTTCTAGTAATAAAAAAGGCCGACTTCTGGGAATGAAAATGGGAGAACGAACAATCCATCTTGAAAGAAAATGGGGACATAAAAGTATGTGTGTGCGGTGGTTTACTATTGGAATCGTAACCAAATTCATACTCTGAACTTTCTTCCCGAAGAGAATTATTGAGTCGTTGATTTATGAAGGCAACTCAAGAGCCCGTGTAACATGATGCCTATCCATGCAAGTCCTTCTCACCATCCCATCAAAAATTGTGCTTTCAACACTCTCTATGTAATGCACAATATTTACCAAATGACACTTTCAATGCTTAATGTAGAGACACAAATGCCAGACCATGTTTTATTTTCGGCTAAACTTTGGACTGTAAATCCCCTAATAAAGGCAGACATGCCTACATATATCTCGAGATAAATTTTCAATCGATTTTCAAATAACCAGCCGTTATTCTATGATTGTTGAACAGGGCAACCGTAAAACAGATACAGAACAATTTATAATTTTTTTGTGGGCTTTAGGTACAAGAATATGTGGCAAAATTAGATTGGCAAAAGCAAATAATTTACAGCACAACTATAAGATCTAAATTTGTAAACCATTTACATTACAACTAAATGAGCTGAATTGTTTTTGGTATTCTATGATTTCTTGTCAAACTGTTCGATTTATTTTTCACTTTTTTCTCACTGCATCCTATTTTGCTGTCTTTGACAAAGAACAAAAACATCGTTTCGTCTGGGCTCAGAACAAATGTGGGAGCAATACATATTTCCTCTTACCATTCTCTTACAGTTACGATTGAAAAAATGTTCAGGTAAACGAAACGTAGGAAAATTTCTGAAGGCAAGTTATTTTCGCTGGTATGAAGCAAAAACTACTCCTTAAGGTCACCAGTCGTGCGGTCAGAACTGGACGGAGTGTAGTATCCTCCGCCGCCCCATAAATCTTTTCAGCGCGGAAAACAAAAAAGCAAACACACACAAATTGGGAGGGTAACGGACCATAATGCGAATTTTGCATTATCCACAATAAGAATCTCTACTAAACTCCGCATGAAACTTAAGTTTAAAGAGCAAAGATAACATACTTATTAATTTTCCTCTCTGAACTCATCATGACCGTTCCAGACATGTTTACGTCTAATTTGCATGATGAGGGGTCGTTTTATACTTATCTTCGTATTTATGTTTAATCCATCAAACCAAGTACAAATCAAAGCACTGTGCCTTCACTTTACAATATTAACTTTCTCCCACAACTGACGTAAATTAAGATTTCAACACCAGAGAGGTCAACATACTAGTAAGTAAGTTGCTTAAAATCTCCAAAAAAATCGTTTGAAACTGTTTTAAAAATGTTTTTAAAAATTTGAAAAAATAATTTTTAAATTTTGTCGGTCCAAACACATGTCAAGCTAAATCTGGTGTTTTTTCATTGGGAGCAAAAAATCAAAGTTGCTCAGAATCAGAATGGCCTGAAACATGTATTGGTTTTGGAATTTTTGAGATCCGATGAAATTTTCAAAATTTCATAAGGGGGTACAAGCAAGCAACCAACCATACAACCATAAGACACCATAGTGACCAGACAAGTCACTCCGCTCGTGGAGACGGTGCGACTAAAAATACACATGCAACTTTGTAAATATCACTTCACAAAGTGGAAAACAAGTCTATAGATTAAAAAGCTTGATTACACTGTCTGATTGATTGCCGAAATTGCTCTTTGTTATGTACGACTTCTCATCCATTTACCGTTTCACAGACAAACAGGGCTATCCATTCAACTGCTAATAATCCCAGAAGCTTACTTTCCTCGACGTTACCAAGAAACAATTTCCGTTGGGAACATCTATTTAGATGTGGTTACGAGGTTCCTCCGACCCTCGGCTGGACATATCTGTCTAATTAATAGCCACTGAATTCTTATGGACTGAGAACTGTTTGGTTGGTCAAGGATTCCCAGAAAATCCCGATACGAGAGAGAAATGATCTAATTTGATTTACTCAATAATAAAGAAATATAATTGTTGAAAGTTGAACATTGTAATGAGCCAACTTTGGGTTAACAAGGCACGGTTCACCAAATTGTGACTGACGTTATTCAAAAGTTGGTGCGTTAAGTTTCTCTCAAAACGTAATTATGTACGGATATAACGTTCCTGCTACATCTCTCGAAGGTCAAACTACTTTTGGCTGCAGAGTAACTTCTCAACTTTTAATTGACTTTGCAAGCCAGCCCATATGTAGATCATGTGCTACTAAATCTATTTTTAATCACATGAAGTCTACTAATTTTTTACTCCTCGATATGGATTTTAGCCTTCATGAACTTTCTTTGCATAATAAATCCAGTGCTTTGTTTGACATTTGCAAATAATTTTCACTCGATTCAACAACAATTCTCCTACAATAAGCAACCTTATCAGGCAATTCAACAAAACACGACCAAAAAAGCTCATTATACCTCCATTGACACACGAAGGAGAAAAATTACGGAAGAAAATGTCTTTAAGTACACATGTGCTAATGCTATGTTTGCGATTTTGTGGCTTACTGGACATTGTATAGTTCAATAATTATTAATTTTGAAAGAATTCTAACAAAACCTGGAGCTGATATTCACCATGGTGTTGTCGAGCCATTTGATTGCACCCAACGTTCTCAAATTTTATGCTAAAGACTTCATTCATTGCTAGCAAATGAAAAGGTCAGTTCTGAACACAAAGACTTTCTTCTCTCTTTTTTTAGCATGTCACGTACTATTCTACTCTTGTTCCATACAATCCTCAACTTGCAATGACTATGAGTACCAAACCACTTCGGTTGCAGCGAAAGTAATTTTCTAATGCCAAGAAACTTGCTTGTTCGGTTAAATTTACCGGAAAATTGAAATACACGCCAGCTAAGCAACAAAACAACTTATATCAAACCAATTATAAACTGCAACATCACAAGTACATCGCTTTGGAACCTCATTCAAACAATTGAATCCCTTTTGTACATAAAGTTAAATTATAGCTTTACTAATGTTGTTCTCTGTACACATGAAACGTATAAATGTTTGACCCGTCAATAAAAACTTGATAAAGTCTAGAAACAGCCTGGTGCATCGCGCTAATATTTATGGCCTCCCATGTACCGTGTAAAAAATTCTTTTTACAAAACGAAATAAACCATATCAGTTCCGGTCAAAGCTAGCTAGAGGTTACCAAAAAGTCAAATGATAAATGTGTTGTGAAATGTACACTTCAAGCTGATGCACAGCACAAATAGCAGACACAAAACAAGAGACTTCCTGAGTGACCGCAATATGGTTCCGTCTTGTTTGGGGGGGGGGGTATCCCCTGGTCCTTTCTGGGGATGGAGTACCGTTGGTCCTGTCTGGGGGAGGGGTTGGGTACTCCCTGGTCATTTCTGCGGACATGACCCTGGACAGGATGTACCCAACCCCCTCCCCCAAGCAGGACCCGCCCAGACAGGACATGGACAGGACACACACTAACCACACATTGACAAAGAAACTGAAAACATAACCTTCCTGCATACTACGTATGCGAGCAGTAAGGAGACGGTAACCTCCTTAGTACACACCACAATTTACATGTGTACAAATGAAATTGTTATGTACATCGCTACATGTACATTGTGGTATACTGTCTCCCTACATATACCCTGGGGAGAGGGGGCGCGGGGTAACATGCGAGTTTTTGATAAGGAAATTTTACATCCCACTTCAGTCGTTCCATCACAGATAGTCTCCTTTGTGGACATTAATGAATTTGTGAACATGATTGAAGTACCTTATGAATATTTTGTTCAAGGAAATGTATGATTAGTGTAATTTATTCATTACACAAACTTTACTTGGAAATAAACTGATATGTAATCAAGTATGTGTTCAACTCCCATGCAGTGAGAAATTATTTTCCTAACATAACAAAAGTTCAATTCTGAGCCGAAATTCTGAGGTATTAATCTTCAATTGATTGAGCTGTCGTGTTAATTTTGAATTCCAACATCGGGTGAATAATTCATAATGTTTCTGTAGTAAACTCACCACCTATGAAGACATAGTTCTGCTCATGATTGAAGGACTGGAAGTCATGAAATTTTGAAATCTAACGAAATTTACTATTATTTACTGCGTATATCTTATATCTTATACATGTAATATCTTCAACCTTTGTTAGATAAATCAATATGCATGAGGAAGTGACCAAAAGACACATTTGAAGAGCCCTTGTGAGCAGAACAAGTATACAAAAGGAGACAAGATAATTCGAAGATCCTGTTGCATCTAACGTTCCAACCGGCCGAAGCGAGAGTGACCTTTTTATCAACTGTTTTCGAAAATTGACAGAGATAATAATCCAACATTCGTACACGAAGAAACGAAGCAATATTGAAGTCTATCATTGCACTTTGGGGGTATCAATTTTTGTTTCACAACCCATCAAACAAGTACTCTCAACATGCTCAACACACTTTCAAATTCAATGTAGCTTTATTAAAATTAATGTAGGTTGCAGGAGGAGTGAATCCCGTGTTACAATTCTGCAAGGACATTTTGGAATGCTTCAGATTTCCCCATTTGCTCATTCGTGAGAGCGCCAATTTCTCCCTTCCGAGTAATAAATATGCAGAAGGGTGATTCATCATTACTGCAGCATCAGTGAAGTCTGCACAACCCCAGAGATTTCTAGGAATCCAAGACCAAAATCAATATTGTAACCTTATTTGTGAACAATGACTCGATTTAGATGTCTGATTTACTACTGAAGAACTCTACGCAGGTATATGAGGGTTTTGAACGACTATTCTAAAGTTTTTTCCTCTATAACGTCTTTTTGACCCCCAGGCCTGTTTTTGGTTCCTCAGGTTTTGCTCATTTACTTTGAAATATTAAAAAGTTTCGTTAATGAAAATTGCTGTCTACCGAAAGGAATTCGATAAGACTAGGTGGTCCTGTTCATGGAAGAGCAAAACTCTTGACAGGGGGTCCAGGGATCAAAGAGGTCCAGGGATGGGAGTGGTAGGTGTAATATCAAAACTGAAGCCAAATAATGAAAATTTTGTACTGTAGAAAGAACAAGCAATTGTGAAAGTTTACCATTAAATTACAAACCTCAACATATTTCTAGAAAAACATAGAAATCAATCAATATTCTTTTGAAGAAAAACAATATGTGATGTCATTTTGTGCGACCCCATTTTGGGAGAGACTGTAATGTAAGCCAGAGTTGTCTTTTATTTTTGAACATTGATACAGATTTAATGATCAAGCTTGCAAAAGACAAAACAAAAGTCAATTAGTTCCACATCACTACAGCGTTTTGCATGAACATGCAAAAAGAGACTGTCAAATCATACATTATGTCAAAAGCTGTCAAATTTACCATGTTTATCCTGTCAACTATTAAGAATGCCAAGCATTTTGGGGTTTACTCTTCTAATATCACCACTTTTAAAATTACGTAACATTCATAAGGACAAGGCCTTGCTTATGGCATTGATCCTAATCACTTCACGCCTCTCAAAAGAACTAAATTCTGACAAAACAACCTTTGCCTGATCAAAAATGGCTCCAAATACCGGCTTGTCGGCCGCCATGATGGTTTTAGCCAGGGTCCTTGAAATGACTCTCATCATGACAAGGACATCCCTTGACTAATGAGGTAATTATTTTTACATGACATGACTTTATACACTCTACGCAATCCATGGACAGAATTATTTACATTTTAAAATCCAGAAAACAACGCACCTTGCTCGGTCTTTCCTGTCTCCGGTCATAGCCGCTTGTGTCCTTTTCTTGAGACATCTTTAGGCGCTGATACTCTGATTATTTCTCTGTGATCCACAGAATTTTTTGCAATCTTTGCAAGACCCCTTGGGAATCTCAGGGGCAGAGATCAACCCTTATTCTCCCCGGTTACGATGCCCTATTTCGAGAATCTTTAGATCTCAAAGGCTTGTTTTTTCCTGTGAATGTCCCTATTGTTTATTGGGCCGTCCTATTTCTGCTCTTAAAGCTAGGGGTGACATCTACAATGGTAGTGGACTCTTCCATATTTAGGGGAAGAAGCTTGATAACTCGAAAAAACGCTAAACTGAAAAAAAGCGCCTGTGTGTTTACCTTAGCTGTGTGTCGAATGGAATTAGATGAGACTTTGTGGTCCTGGCTACCGAATAGTGACCAAACTGTACACAAAACTCTGCTAGGAGGTGTAGCAGCTCTCTCAGTGTCTAGGGGAAAATTAGGGGCCTTATATAGCAAGCAGAAGGGCTATGGCCAAGAATTGTAACATGTTACCATAAATAGAGTTTGTACTGAATGACCTAGGACAGGACTGGTTGATCTCCTTATGAGGGAGGGCCTTGATCCGTGATGTCACATAATGTATTCATTTGACAGTCAGTAGTCAAGGAGTAAAGTAGTACAGTTTACAATATAACATCTCCGGGGTAAAGTAAATTTAGCATATGCTAAATCATGGAAATGGATACATATTTATAATCTACAGACAGAGAATACAATTGTCTGGTGCCTTAAGGGTGCGGGGAAGGGCCCAATTGATCCAAGGGTATCAGGGGTAGGGGGTCTAGGGGGTGTTAGAGGTGTGGTGGTCTGGGGGTGTGGGGTATGAATGTATTGGCAATATCTGCTACTTTGGATTTCAATGAATCCCAATACACCATATTTGGGTGTTGTGAGTGTTAATTTGTCTGCTAATTTTCAATTTTGATGTACCATAATTCACCAAAAAGGGTATCTGAGCATTGGGAGTATTTACTACATCTCCCAATTTTCAATTTCTATTAACTGTCTGGCATTTTAAACATTTTTGGGTCGTGAGGTCAAGATCTCATGGGTCCAAGACACTCTGCAGGAACATAAGTAATTTCTGCCTGTTTTGAGAAGATCAGAATGTCGTGACATGCTTTTTACAATGGTGGCATATGAGAAATTCTATTTTCTATCACAAATAAATAACCAAAACATTTATCTCAAAAATAATATTGCTCAATTATATTTTGTATAAAGGATATCCAAGCTACATTTCCACCATACCTGTGGATGGCTGTGATATTCACAGATTTCCTCTATGCCATGTGGTGAGTGTCCACTTTCTGTTGGAAAATCATTGAATATCCAAGCCATTCCTAGGTATGCTTGAAAAATTTAAATATAGCTCAGATGTCCTTCAGATAAAATATAATTGTGCAATATCAATTTTGAAATAAATGTTTTGGTTATTTATTTATGAAAAGGACCCAGAAGCTGTTACATTTCTAACTTCAAAATACATATCTTTCTAATATCCAGACCACTTTTTGTTGAACTTTCAAAACAATTTTAAATGAAAAATATTTATTACCTCTCAGACATTTTTTGCATAATAATGTATGCAAAATACTTAAGAGACAATATAGGTTATGGTTTGAGTCAATATAATGTTGAAGTATGCACATAAGAAGACAAAATATGAAATGAAATAAAATGATGAAGAGTTCTGACTACTTAATTTCCTTCAGTAATTTCTGATATGACTTTTGAGATTTGCAACAGTAACATTAGGTGAGTCAGAAATTAGTGATTTAAGTAGCCCTGGGATGGGCTGAGGTAGTTTCAGTAAGTGAGCCATGTGTCCAATTGTCAAAAACTGTCAAATGTCAAAAAGTCAGGCAGCTGGAATAAGAATGAGGTTTCCAAAAATATAAATTGACACAATAAGGTTCACACATAACGATGCTAATTTCGATGTCACATATGAAAGTCATCAAAATTGGTCAAAAACATATTTTTGTGACTATTTGGAGAATTTATGTGACATCAAAATTGACCTATTCACCATGTGGGAAGGATGTTATTTTGTAATGGTTGTCTGAGAAAATATTATTTACTTTAGTCAAAATTTGGTGTCTAAAAATGACTAAAAAAATTCTCATTGACAACCACAAAAAAAAATTATAGGAGCTGGTCAAAATGGGATATTCTTCCTTCTGGGTGATATTGTGTGTGGATGTCATTATGCCAAGTTTTTTGTGAACCTCTCCCATAGCCAAGCTATGAATTTTTGATACATGACATATTCATCATAATATCAAATATCTTTCACTTAGTAGTGGATGTATCCAGTGAATTTAGTGAATATATTCACTGCCTTTGTGAAGGTAGGAAAATATTTACCCAGGAGATGCTGAATTTCTTGTACATGTTTTTCCCTGAAAATGGTAATGCAATGTGGGATTAATCAATTTGATTAATTTTTTTAAATGGTGAAATTTTGTGAAAAGTAGTCTCTAGACTCAAAAATGGGTGATTTTCTCTCTGTATAAAGTTTAGAAAATTTGTGTCATTTTCAGAAGACCAGAATACACATTTGGGATTCTACAATGGTCTATTAGAAAATATTTTTTGAAGAATACATTTAACCCAAAAAATAATATTGCACAATTATATTTATGTAAGGGAGGTCCAACCTAGGTTGGAATTTTTCCAGTTGACTCAGGCACCCCTCAGATATTTACAGATTTCCAACACTACACATGCTTCAGACAGTTCTTGCTGAAAAATCTGTAAATATCAGATCCATCTTTGGGTATACTAGAAAAGTATCAATGTGATTATGCCACCAAGGGTCTTTTTACAGGTCTCAAAACAAGCAAAAATGTGTCCAAAAATTGCAGACATGTTATATTAGCCAAATGAAGCTTACATGTACTGATATCTTGTGTGTAGTTGTTGATAGTTCAAGGTTTCAGCTGCAGAGGTCAGCAGCTTTACCAGGAGCCTGTTGCAGCTTCAGCAAAAGAAAGGAGCATGCAGCAGCTCTGGGCAGTTGATGTGTGTACAGCTTAGAGAGAACTTGTACTTAGGATTGTGTGCAGAGGAAATAAAACTTTTAAAATTGAACAACAACTAGTTACTTTCTTTTCACACACATTTATTAAATATTATTCTGAATAGACTCAGGAATCCGGATATAACAGAACAAAGAAAATAAAATGTTCGTGTGTAAAGAGCTGCTTCTACCTTTTTTTTCCAAAAAATCTTACAAACAAAATATCAGTATAAGAATTATTAATTGTTATGATATCAGTACCTTACAAAGTCAATATATGTAGGATATCTGTATTTTAAGTGTTAAAACACAAAGTTAAAATCGGAAAGTAAGCAGAAACGGAGGTACAGTCAGGAATGGACATTTTCCGAACCCACCGATTTCATGACAACTACGTTAAATTTTACTTTGCATGACAGAAAAGACGTAAATGAAGAGAAAGTAATAAATCTGTTTCAATATAAAATTAATAACGATTTCAAAAATGTAAAGATTCTAACAATGCAGACTGAATTGCTATCTGTAACGTTAGATTTTTTTATCAATTGCAAATGCCCTAATCATGATATTATTGCATTTTTATCATCACGCGTTGTTACCGCCCGCATCCGAAGGATAGAGGAAGGTCATTTTTCAGTTTATTCACCGAGGGGGAGGGGGGTTCCCCAGTCTCTGGTCCCCTCACCCCCCTGGTCAGGACCAGGACAGGCGTACCCCCAGCCCCACCCCTCTACCCGCCCTCCATCCCCCCGCGGCCAGGACCAGGACAGGGGTACCCCCTGCCCCCCCCCCAACCAGGACCAGGACAAGGGTACCCCTTGCCCCCCGTCCCAGCCAGGATCAGGACAGGGGTACCCCCTCCCACCGGACATAACACGCTACGGGCATGATACGCCGCGGGAGGTACGCAGGAAGACTTTCTTGTAAAAATAAAATAGTGCGCCTTCAAATTACGATTGAATTAACGGAAAATATTTTTCATATTCAGTATTGCTGAACGAAAGTTGTTCCATGACAAATGATAAAATAAAAGAATGAAAACGAAAACAAATGTAGACTATTATAACGCACTTGCCAGACAGACATGAAAAACAAGCGTTTTTTTGTGATCGATAAAAAAGAGGAATGCATGGCGAAGAATGCACAACTAGGAATGCATAGTATTTACATGTAGTAGGTGTTCCCTAATTTACCATTACCAAGTAACATCAAGTGCTGTATTTTACAATATAAACGAACATAAACAACCGTTCGAGGATTTCAAACAATGATACTACCGTCGGAGGGATGATGCACATATTATTTACCCTCTTTAATGAGTTTAAGGCAACTGGCGACTACTGCAGTCCATCCAGTTTGGTGGCTGAAGCAAACAAATTTTATAAAGTACGTATACATGTTAACAGTAGATGTTTCTTTAATTAAAAAGGTACTTTTGATTCACATTGCGTGAGTTTAAATATTAAAAAAAATCTGATGAAAAGATCTACATACCTGGCTCCTATTCCCTTTCCAGAATCACCGTGAAAGTATTCATAGAAAAGTACCAAATTTTTCCAGTGCGGGTCTTTTGCGTAGGCGTCAGCACTTCCTGTTAATTGAAGTTCATAATTTTATTACCGACCGCGTAAGTAGTACGAGGGAAGGTATTGTTTTCACTTTTTCTGTCCGTCTGTTCACGTGGGGAATCGGAGCGGATTACCAGCTCAGGTAGGTAGGGAAGAACCAGTCAGGATGGAGGTTATACCTCTACCACTTCCACCTCTCCCCTTCCCTCCACCCTGCCCCCTCCCCCCCCCCCGCCAGGTGGGTAGGTGACTAACTCCCGAACACTTCTCCATACCCCTCCCCCGCCCATTCCAACCGATAGAGGGACCAGACGAAGGACCCGCCAGGAAGGAGTCCTTGCCCCAAGTTCCCACTCCTCTCCTCCCCTGGCCCACCCCTACCCTGCCCTTCCCCCAGCTGGATAGGTATATGATTCCCACATACCATCGTTCCCACCGCTTTTTCTCTGCCCCAGCTCCCGTGCCCTCCTCCTTGATAGGTATGTATATCCCACTCCCTCCACCCTGCTCCTCTGTACCCACCCGCCCCCAGGATGGAATAGGGAAGTTATTGGGATGGGCACGTGTGGCAACTGTGCCTCGTAACGTTTATGCGAAGTCTTTTTTGTTTTTCGGTGTTCACTGAGAAAGGAGTCTTCGCCTTGATGAAGTCGGGCAATTTCGATAGATACTTTTCCGTTAGATGTGATCATATACGCACAATGCGGGGTCTAAAATACTCAATAATAAGGTGAACGATGGACCACAGAATATGGCTGGTTGCAAGAAATGTTACCGTGACATGGTCGATGTCCATTTTCATCCAGTTGGAATAGTTTAAGTACTCTTGAGCACAATTCATCAGACACTTGATTCAGAGTCATTTTGTTGCCTGATCCAGTGGGGCATTCCACTTTTAAACAGTCGCCGTAGAAAAAGTGATACCTTCTTAGAACCGTGATGATCAAGAAATTCACTGAAACAAGAAATACATTAACAAACTGATCTAAATGGGTACTTCTGGTTGCCTAAATTTAGGCCAATTGATTATTCTAAGTTTATTATTCACTGAATAGTGCACATAATATTTATGCCGGATATACTCACTGCAAAGCCACAAGGGCCCTCTCCAGTTACTGTTTCCTCCAAACAAATAGGTATTTGATTCACCAGGAACATATGACACTCCATACGACTCACCCTGAACATTCATCACAAAAGGATGATCCTTGTGAATCTGAAAATAGTTACAGATTTCTTCTACTAATGAAATATTAGGTAGTGAAAAAAAGTTTCACCAAGTGGCTCGCACCCCTCTCACCCCTTGCACCTGCCCTCCCACCCCTTGCAACCCTCACACCTCTTGTAACCCTTGCACCTCTTGCAAGTGCTGTGAGGGTTGCAAGGGGTGAGAGGGGTGCAAGGGGTGTGAGGGCTGGTGTGAGGAATGCAAGGGATGAGAGGGGTGCAAGGGCAGGTGCAAGGGGTGTGAGAGTTGCAAGGGGTGAAAGGGGCACAAGGTCTGGTGTGAGGGCAGTTGTGAGGGGTGAAAGGGTGTGAGGGGTGCAAGGGTGTGAGGAGTGCAAGGGGTGTGAGGGTTGCAAGGGGTGAGAGGAGTGCAAGAGATGAGAGGGGTACAAGGGTTGGCACAAGGGTTGCAAGGGGTGGGAGGGGGTGTGAGGACAGGTGCAAGGGGTGCAAGGGGTGAGAGGGTTGTGAGGGCAGGTGCAAGGGATGTGAGGCTTGCAAGGGGTGAGAAAGGTGCAAGGGGTAAGAGGGGGTGTGAGGGTAGTCTAAACTAGGTTTTTGTGTCCCCAACCACACTAGGTTAAAAAAGTTAAAATTTCTTTGATTACATAATGTAGTGTTGAGGTGTACCCACCACCTTCAGGTAGAACCACCACCCACCCCATCTGCATTCACTGAGCAGCAAATGACATTCGTAGGTCGAGATGCAATATTCACAGAGTTTGAGTTCTGAGTTCTGAGTATGATATGCGCATGAATATCATGCAGCGATATGCGCGATGATATGCGTAGCGGAGAATGATATGCGCAACAGGAAATGACATGTACTATTGAATATTTCTCAAGTATTATTGAATATTTCTCT
>JBCAUG010717400.1:0-12814 GCA_038406175.1 Haplosyllis leylae | reverse complement strand
TGGGTACAATTTTGTGACTGTTGGCAGGGTATGGATAGAGGTATGAAAAAGCACTTTAGTGATATTTGGCGGCAGGCAGAGAGGTGGAAAATCGGGGTCGGCAGGATAAGGGTTAAGTGACTAGTTACTCCAATAATTTCTAGGTCAAACTAATTTGTGATTCATGCACTGTTGACCTCTGGAGTAACTGTGAAAAAAATGAACATTCTGTGCTGAATGGCACCCTTTGATGTGGTCATAGAAATCTGTCTGTGTGGTCTGGGTTGAACAGAGATGTTGAAAATTGTTATGTAACTTTGCTTTGACACTTCTTGGCATCATGTCTTGCATTGATATTTTTTGACTTGAAATAATTACCATGATCTTAAATTTAAGTGACTGCAAGAGGAACCCTGCATACTGGTCACTTCCAATTTTCACATTTATAAGTTGGCCACCCTCATAGTCTGCTGTATGTAAGTCATATGAACAATAAGTGATTATTAGATGACCCAGTCATTGAAAACATGAAAGGAGACTGAATTTCAAAGTTCTGTCTCAACAGGTCAGTGCTAACACCATGTCAAACTAAGTGTACAATGTCATTTTTGTAAATATTTCACAGATGAAAGCAGGAAAATTCAAATTCAAATAGTCTTGGGGCCATGACATCCAGTCTGACTTAAATATCTGACCATTTGGTTAGACCTGTTGACACAGCATTTGGGCAAAAGGTTAACTCACCCCTGGTCCATCTCTGTCATTGTAAGATGCATATTTCAACAGTAAAACAGATGGAAAAATTTAATACATAGTGGTCAGAGAACAGGAAGTAACCTCTGGGCATGCTCAGTAAAATGTAAACATTGCATATCTAGTCAGTAGAAAGTCTGAATCTGCGGTGTGATTCTTATATCTACATTTGTGCCAGTGGAAAAAGTAGAATTCTCCTCGTGAAACGTTCTGCTTACTTTTAATGGAAATTTGTAAATTTATGTGATTAATTCTTGTAGATAATTAATACACAATTCAAGCAGAACTATGGAAATAATGACGTTATTCATGTTCAGGAAACAACAGATATTTTGCTCCAAATGTGCCATTTCATGACAAACATCACGGCAGTTACAATAGACAGTAAAATCACACCCAAATCCCCTGAAATCAGCTTGCAAATGTCACAAAGTATTTTTGCTGTTAACACGAATGACACACAAACAAAAGTGATTGATGTTGAAGACATAATACAACTTTCTTGGATGCTTTGGAAAACAGAATTCCAAATAAACCCTTACCACACAATATCTAATAGCACAAACTTTACAAAATATCTGGACAAAATCATACGGATCGATCCAATAACAATATCAGAAACCCAATATGCATCAGGTAACTTTGCATGAAATGAATAATGGAATGGTAAACAGATTTATTTGCATTCATGAAATAATGGATGCAACATAGGTGTTCAAGTAGTTTTAATTTCAAATTACGCTTTTGTTACTTAACATAACAAAATATTTCTTTCATTTTCAGCTTCACCAGTACAGTGTTCGATCAACTGTTGGTGTCACTATTTCTTCGAGGAGGAGGTCAATATTTTGAACTGTTCACAAACAAATATAATAAGTCTGGCAGAGCTACAGATTCCTAATGGAACTATGTGGCTTGTTGCGAAATCAAGCAACATACGCTATTTACAGTGGTCAGCAAACTTAGCTGCCATTCAACATTTTGATTTACAAGATTCGGGAGTTTTCTATATTGCTGATGACTTTTTCTCAGAAATTATAGCCATGAAGAAAACGTCATTTTTAAACTTGGCAAACAATTATTTGAGATCCTTGCCTAAAACTATGAATGGAACTAATTTTTCTGAAGTTTACTTGGCAGGAAATCCTATAGACTGTCACTGTGACATGTTGTGGTTTGCTCACTGGCTCAATACAACAGAACTACAATCCCAGGACCGAATAGTAAAAGATTACAAGCTGGTGCTGTGTGCAGGAGGAAGGTGGAACGGGACTCAGGTTTACAATCTGAGTCCTGTACGAATGGGATGCTATCCTAATAATATTCCGCAGTAAGTCACTTGTTGCTATGCATGTATTGCTTAGTTTTTGAATAGACCATTTGTTTTTGTCAAAGAATTACCAGACATTTCAAAGCAATTTATTAAAATTGTGCAACACTAAATATCAATCCTCAATTCCTTAAGGTGTTCAATTGGACAAAGATTTAACTTTATTCATTAATTTTTACCTTTGCTAGGTGGATTATTGGAGTGTCGGCTGGAGTTGGTTCACTTCTCTTAGTTGGCATCATCATGGTTGGTTTTGTAATACACAGGTAAGATGTTTAAAATATTGGTACAACTGTATTGAAGCCTGGTCGATCTCTTCTGATCCATCTCTTCCATCCAAGTTTGCCACCACAGGTCAGAGGAAATCAAATTCTATGCATTTCACTACCTCGGCCTGCTCAAGGATCGCACGGATGAACATGCTGAAGATATGCGCTATGACGCTTTCTTCTACTACAGGTAGCATCCTTTATGCCCAGTTACTCTTTGTCCAGTAATATTTTTAACTTTTTTCAACAATTTGATGTTTTCTTATCATGTGCCTCACAGAGGTTTACAAAATTTGGATGTATTATTGTTCCAGTTTGGACAGTGACGAAGATCATGCTTGGATTGACAATGTAATGAATTAGTGTGGCTCATCCTTTCCTCTGGAAGATAAATACGGATTCAGACTTGTTGAACAGGAAAGGGATTTTATGCCAGACCAACTTGAAATGGAAAATATTACCACAGCAATTGAACAAAGTAGAAGAATGATTATTGTTTTGTCCAGGTAGTCCTTTTGAAATATGATTTTGGCTTTATGTATTCTTTGCCCGGACACCTTTGATAGGCAGAAAGGCCTAACTTGCTGTTAATCACTATTTTTACAGAGATTTTCTGAGTAATGATGATGTCATGTATGTGTTCCGAATTGCACACAAGCAAGTGATGAGTGGACAGTTCAACTTCCTAATTCTTGTTTTGAAAGATGAAGTAGATATGGTGACTTTGCCTGCGGAGTTGCGCCTCTATCTCAGTAAGATATGTGACTCAAATTCGGAATTACTTTCATTTCTACAATTGGTCATTACTGCCCACATCCAACAAAAGGGGAAGGTACTGTTTTCACAGGTGTGTGTCTGTCCACAGGAGGGTGAGGGGTACCCCAGTCACAGGTTCTTTCCCAGGTCACTGGTCCCAAGTCATTTCCAGGGGGTACCCAATGGCCAGGTAAGAACAGGGGAAAGGGGTGCCCCTTCATTGGGTACCCCCAAGGTAAGATTCGGGTACCCACCCCTGTGGCAGGACATCCCCTGTGTTCATGCATGAGGAAGTAACACAAAATAAAAACATAAGATTTAAAGCCACAAACAAGGTAAATTGATACTTAACTGGCAAAGATAGAATTACGTCTGTAAAATTAGTTCAATATATTCTTCTAGAATACAATAAATATGTGGATGGAACAACAAACCCAGAAACCGTGACTGAACGTCTGAGAATGTTGATGCCACAGACACCATTAAGAGAGCTACAGAAAAATGAAAATAATGTTGAGGGTAACATCAGCTCATTAGAAAGTACAAACAATGATCCTCATGAAAATCAAAATTGCCCAAACAACATCAATAATTCTGCGGAATGTGACACAACCGGAAGTGTTAACCTTGAAGTTACTGACTTGCAAGCTGTCGCCCGGGTACATAACCTGCCCGAGTCAAATGTAACTTCAAATGATGAAACGACACCTCTTTTAGGTAATAAGAATGGTAAATAAGCGTAGAATTAGATGTGGGATATAATGATACTGCGTCTCTCTCAGCTGATAGGTTTGTAGTACAGATTGTTGATAAGCGACTGAATCAGACACTAGAAAAGCGTTCGTTGCAGAATTAGATGTGGGATGTAATTGTGGATAGGGTGAAACGTTTTTGATTGAAATATCTCGTATTCCATGTAGAATTAGATGTCGGATGCAATTACGTACATAAACTCAAAATGAGATTAAACATCTGTAATATAAAACTGTTTATTGTTTTGGTTTTCACAAGTATTATTGTTTCTTTTAATCAGTCTGTGGTTTAATTTCAAGTTAGCATATACAGTGTATGTGTTTGAGATGGAAACAATTAGATCTAGCATCCAAAAAGGCGGTTTTCAATATCTGTTCAGTCTGTGAATATGGTTTTTCTATTGCAAACTGCGAAGAGTTTGTTTAATCTGCGTATTATTGTTTTAGTTGTCATGTAATCGGATTTTTCGTATGTGTTATTTTTGTATCAGTCAGTACACTGGGTCCTACCCACAATGAGTTTGGTTTCCTCGAGGAACTAGCTGCAACGAACAGATTCATTTGCATCTATTTGCTCGTTCTGAACAGGATCCTATATATTACAGGTCTGTTCTGATTAATTCGAAGTCTCATTCGTCGGCTCAATTTTGCTTCGAATTAGATGGAAATTTGAATTAACAGTGTATTTCGATCTTGAAGAGATAGGAAATTGGCAAAGATTTTGAACAAAGTTTGAAATAAATAAGACTTCAATTTAACCGTGTTCGAATTAACCGAAACCGGAAACCGACCTGTATTATGATTTGGAATCAGGTATCGTAAACATAACATTTATATAGTCTTGTTTTTCTTTGTTTTGTATCATGATATTACATTATATTTAGATTAGAGTACTATCATCCGTGAACAGTAGTAGATTCTGGAGGGGTTGAAGCAAGAGGACCATAAATGTGCTTCTCCTGTAAAATTTGCAATAACAGGATAGACTCCCAGAAAAATTCCAAGGCAATATGGACCACGGGCCCTCATTTCTGTTCTATGTTTTCCCTACTGATCAATCTAGGATAAGGGGGCCTGGGGCAGGCCTCCTTCATGACAGGTACTGCCACTGGTCCTTCCTGTTTGGTTCTTTCTCTTTGTGAGGATATGGCAGTCCCCTACCTATCTGTCCAGGCTGTGGTAGAACCTCCATTCACCCCAAACATAATGTAAGGGGAACAAGAGGGGGTCCTATTTTTACATAATGGTGCACGCAATAAATAGTACCATAACAATTGCTGTCAACCGTTAATGACCGCAGGCGAATGCCACTCGGGGCACTGCAAGATTTGTCTGTCTCTCTGTCATGCTTTTCGCTGATTGGAATAAAATTACATACAATGTTTTCCTTATCTTTGTCAAACTGTCCATGAAGGAAGAACACAGCTATCAATAACAATTTAAGAAGTGTACTAGTATGTCCCTTTTTACAAGCACGTATGTGATAACCTATAGCCTATTGATCTATCACTCACCCGAAACAAAATTAGAATTGGCACATCAAGAGGGTGCCAGTGACACTCCCGCGGTCCAAATATTGATTGATTAGCTGAAATTAGCTAAATAATAGGTTCGCGCCCCCAGCTTTGTGGTTGGCATCCCCATCTGAGAAATCCTGGATCCGTCACTGATTTTAGTCTTAATTTTCCAACAACAATTGATACATAATTTACACCAGGAATTTCCCCATGTAGGCTTAGATATTTAGTGCTACTTCAGACGTAGATTAAACCGTTAGCTATCTTGTCTCGTTTATTTACTTTTATTCAAACGAATATCTGTTTGTATCGCACGGTATAAATATAACACACTGATTACTTCAACTCGGGACAGTTCAGATTGTAACGATGCTACCCACCGTGCAGATAATCAACCTCGGCTGTCTCAGTGCGTTATCAGCGGACTATTCAGGTACGTTTATCACGTCACTGTTCAGCTCTAATTCCTACTGGTTGCAGAAAGTAAATCGATGTTTGGCCCCAGACTTCTAATTACTCTTCAATTGAACGATAATGAGTTACTTTCATGGAGTACTTTGATTTGAAAAAAGTATCACTAATGTTTCAATAATGTGTGGGCGTATCAGTGTTTGATCATCAACTGTTGCTCAAGTCTCATTGGCGAAATCCTGCACCAACACAACTCTGAGCATTTAAGTGAAAAGAAAAAAGCATTCATCAATGCCCACGAAAACATTCAACCATAACTTTGAAACCCTGGGAGCAAATTTTAAAAAATACGTGTCAACAAATATATGATATAAGTAGTGTGTATCAAGAAGATTGGCATCGCATGGCTTTAATACATAGTCAAGAAATCCAGTTTTTGCCAGGAAGCTAATGGCATCAAAAACAGAAACTTAACTTTAACTTGAGATAAGTTCAGAAATAAGAAGCGTCTTTTACAATGGTTCTCTCTTGTTATGTCCTCACTCAAAATTTAATTCTAAATGTGGTGGCGACTTTGAACGTAGAAGTAAATGCAAAAAGCTCCATGTGTATGTAGTTCCACATGTAAATGATTTCCACAAGAAATTTATTTCCGTGAGTAATGTTGCTCCCCTTGTGATTCTTTACGTAAATCAGTGTGTGATTCTACAAAAAGGTGGAGACCCTTGCCTAACTGACAGTGATGGATGTTGCAGCCATACAGTTTCGCTGCAACACCTTGCTGTATCTCCTGTAGTGTATCCCTCCTTCTTACACTAATGTTTGATATCTATTCTCACCTAGACACTTGGTACGTGATATACAGAGGAAGAGACAAGGATGGGTGCGGTAGATCTCCAGATTCTCCCTGTGAGACCCTGCTGTATCTCCTGCAACACCTCCCTCCTTCTAACCCGAATGTTTGATACCTATCCTCACCTAGACACTTGGTACGTGACGGACAGAGGAAGAGCCAAAGATGGGTACGGTAGAACCCCGGGCACACTACCTGAAATTTGTTTTGTACTTCTTAATTACTTATAATTTATAGGTTTGAAGTCATACGTTAGTGACAGGCACAAAAGCATTCTTTACTTTTAAATTTAGCCCATGAGGACTGGTAAATAACATATAATTTTTCACACAACTTGGACAAAAACATCTGCTATATTTTCTAATTGATCAGAAAATGGGTGCCGCAAAAGATCAAATTTTGTTCATTGAAAATTGTGCATTTGAAATTGATGCAAATGTCTATCATTGAATGTATGAGCTAAGTTCGGAAAGGAGTAAAAGCTTCAAAGCCTTTCAAAAAAACAGGATCTCATTTATTTTTTTCTTGTTCAGAAAAAAAAAACACATGTCAAATTCTTGAAAGATGATCAAAGTGAATTTTTGGAAATTAAAGAAATAAGGTGTGTCATTAATCGGTTAAAATAATTAAGCAAAAAACCCCCCAAAACCCCCCAATGTAGTCCAACATCTTTGCGGAATCACAAGTTGTGAAGTCATATGATATTTACTGCCTCGTGTGATGCACTTTTTAACGGAAATTTCCGCTCATATTTAATGCTCATGACCACTTAATGACCACTATGGTGCAAATACAGAAGAAAACTATAACTGTATGGACAATCTCCAATGCTGCTGGCTGGTGTTTTAACTTAGCTTGATTTCCTAATCAGTTGAACAAACAAATGTTTTATCTTTATCTGCATCGCAAACATAGTAGAATTACCACGAAGGTACTCACTCATGAGACTTATCACTGGCTCGTCTAGAGTCAGCTTCGTGATTGAAAGGGGAGGGAGCCGTGGCATTTCGGGAATATACCTAGGCACTTTTATGATATATTTACTCTTTTAATTCATACGTTCAATTCATGCCACTTTGACTGCAGAAAACCCTGCAGGAACATCAAGAGAATCTGACAAAAACGAGTATATCAAAATATTCTGATTGGAGTTTACAATGATGGTCTATGAGAAAAAGATATTTGGAAGGATGGTGCAAAATTCTGGCCATGTTTCTACAAAATGATATTGCAGAAATATACTTCATAATAGATAAATCTGACCTATATCTGAGTTTACAACAGGAAGTAAACACATATCATGTGTCTTTTGCCATTTTGGTTTACTTCCTGTTGGGAAATCTGTAAATATCTGAGCCATCCCCTGATATACTGTGAAAACTAAGATGTAGGTCAGATCTATCTGTAAGAAAGTATATACCTGCAACATCATTTTGTTCCCAAATGTCTTCAATTTTGCACCATCATTTCAAATATCTTTTTCTCATAGACCACCATTATAAAAAGCCTACGACCCTTGTCAGAAACTTTTGATCATGTCAGGGTCTTTTGATGTTCCTGCAGAGTGCAGAAGTAAGTTTATTTCAAAGTACAAAAGGACTCTGTTTCGCAGTTAT
The DNA here is from genome assembly GCA_038406175.1 of Haplosyllis leylae. Classification (NCBI taxonomy): domain Eukaryota; kingdom Metazoa; phylum Annelida; class Polychaeta; order Phyllodocida; family Syllidae; genus Haplosyllis; species Haplosyllis leylae. The sequence goes on along the minus strand of JBCAUG010717400.1, from coordinate 4,578 downwards.
TGATTTTTTGTTCTTTGGAAATTATATAATAAATATATTTTCTACTTATAACTTTCAGAAATATTTGAATCGATTTACAACAATTAACATAACTGACGTGGATTTCGCCATTAAAGAAACGATTCAATGGAATTTTCTCCGGATTAAAAGTCAATGTCTCTAAATGTTCCATTTATTCACTGCACATAGCTGTACAGTCCTACATTTGGTCAAATGACACCAAACAATTCTTAGAGACAGCAACAATCACTATCCGTAATGGTTCATTTGGTAGTTTAATAGAGAATTATTATAGAGAATTGAGTAGAGAATTCAGTCTTCATCAAACAACACTTCCAAGGGAGTTTTATTTCTCCAGAATAATTCATCCCTTCGAGTCGGTAGTTCATCTATTTTACACAATGTCGCCACGTTTCCAGGTTATTCCAGAATATCACTACAAGACAGGATCCATGCAGTGGTGCACAGCACTGAGTTCAAAAACAATTCAGCCTTGGTGGGAGGGGTGCTCTATGTTTTAGATCACTGTCGAGTTACACTAGCTAACAGTAAGCCTATACAGAAAAGGTAATGAGCATTTTCAAAGGTTCAAATTTGCCAAGAGCTGTCCGCTCTCGTGATCAAAACAACATTGTAGCATTTACACCTATTGGTCCTACCATACTCCACCAGACATCAATATAATATTATCGCCAACAAACATTCAATGGAACAATATCAGAAACCTAATATACATCAGGTAACCAAGCATGAGATGCTTCTCTCTTACATACAAAATGGTCTCCACCCATACTGTACGTGTAAACAGACCTTCAATAGATACGATAGACACAATTTGGTAGTAAGCAACGAGAGGATAATATGCCATTATTTGACACACAATATCAAGAATGCTTGCGAGAATTATTACTATTCTTCGAAGAGACAATTATTATAAAGAAAAAGGCTAAGTTGTCGAATATCCTTGCGTGCTTCATGTACCATGATCCTCAAAGATACATTTCATGATATATTGCGAGATGTTCCAAATAATTTAACCAAAATAATTCTTACCTGGTGAATGATAAATATATTTGGTATCTTTTGTCTTCGTTTCTTGTCGTTCAAAAAAACAAGTATCACAGTAAAATTTGCCACAATTCCAACAGATGCGATTGTAGTAGATGTTATCATCACAACCTCTTCCATCTGCGAGGATCCATTGATAGAATCTATCAGGGGTATCTCCGTAGCATTAGAATTATTTAGAAAGTAGCTTTGTATGGAAATGCTACCAGTCATATTGGAATAAGAGATTGCCGAATCAAAACTGACACCTGATCTGAACAAGTTTATTTGGGAAGTGACTGATTATTTCCAGCTTTATATTCTTCGACGAAGCAGCCCGTGAGTGCCTTTTAATTTAAAACATTTTGATTTATATACATTGTGCGTAAATGTATTAAAACTTTCAAACTATACGCCTTTGAAAGGTGAAAACCTTTTTGCAAAAGTTTTCTCTTTCGCACAAAGCAGACAATAAAGCATTGTAACATTGACAGTCAGAGTGAGATTACTTCCGAGCAGCAAAGTAGGAATGGCCAACTTATAAAAGTTTGTGATAGAAATAACCTGTTGACATGTGACTTCAATGGGTCAAGATGGTCACCTCGGGCAATTAATAACTAGACTCACTTACATGCCGTGATTGGAAAATTTGACAAAAGTAGACTTGTCTGCCTCCCCCTTCTGCAAAGTAGATTTTAGTTTAATTCTGGATGAAATTGGTTGCTTCAGTAAATATTTGCACTCAAAGTGCTAACGACTAATTTGATTTGATAGTTTATTCATAATTAAAATGCTCTGCTAGCTATCAAACAGAGATGAGAATGGATTGATAGTTGTATTGATCATTACAGGGAAACATCTCTGCTTTCATAGTTTTTGAAATAACGTATGTTTTGAATCGGAAACCAGTTGCAAGCATCAGAATTATTTGGTAAACTAATATATTTAGCAAGGTTTTGAAGATTTCTTGATGTCCAAAATATTGTCACAATCAGTTCACCGGTTAATTGGCAAATCAGTTTATTAATCACTCGTCAGTATACCAGTTAAAATCGAGTTTTTCATGATAAGATCAAATTTACATTTTTTAAAGCCTGAATGTACATCAGGGGATTCAAAAAAAGTTTTAGCACAAAATAAAGTTGCCTCCAGTGGGAATTGAACTCAAAAAAGTGACCAAAATAGTGATGATTACCATGTGTTAGATCTACTTGGGAGATCTTCAACTGAAGTTTGTTTTATACACTATTCTACTTTCTGGACTTGAATAATTTGTAGATTCATTATATCATGACTTTATAAAGGTGTTAAAGATTAAACTGAGAATCAAATATCAAATCAAATATTAGAGCCTATGGTGAAAATCTTGACTCACCAGTCACTTTAACAGTTTACCTGGTTTGTTACCAACCGAATCAAAGTTAGAAGTCAAACAAAAGTGACGTGAACATATTAAATGTTCAAACGAAAGATTTCAAGATCTTCATGATTTCACTTTTTCTGAAAAAATAAGAGAAAATATACTAGTTGTTTGCTGTAGATCGAATATGAGTAATTTGTGACTATAAAAGGTGTATTGGTGGCATGGATAATTACCGAAACTTTATTGTGTCTCAAAATATTTTGTTTACATGGGCAAGGACTTGACCTTGTATATTTTAAGGGACAATCCTCAGAAACACGTTCCACCATTGACTCTTACTCGATTGATCAGTCCATGTGAATGAGGATACCACTGAAGCCCGTTCTGTCGCTGTAGACAGTCGCCGTTCCCCTATTGTCTCCTGTGACCTTGACCTTGTCCCCAAGGTCAAGATGGGTCACAATGGTGCAGGCTGAAACATCCCCAAGTTCATCGGAAACCCATGTGGCACAGATAACATCATCATTCTTCTTGATGCGGAAGTATCCGTGATCGTTTTGTGACAGGACATGCGTACTGAACATGTACGTGCCTGCTTTGGTTGCATTGAATATACTTACAAGTGCATATGAATGTTACTATATAAATGTTAAACGATGTAACAGTTAACACATCCTGAATTAGGATACAGTAGATTTCTGCACCAGAGAAGAGAAACGAACGGGTCCAATTATGTCCCTTGTCCAGTAAATAGATCAAAAACTCTTTTTTCGGCCCCTCTGCCAAATCTGTGGATCTTCTACTAGTTTTAAGCACCAAGTTTATCGCCATCTCTCAAGCCACCTGGTTTTCTTTACTACCAAAATTACGTTACTTAATTTACCTGTAGTGTTGTCATATCCGTTGCAGATGTTCAGATCCACGTTCACAAACACGAGTGGAGAATCATTGATGGTCATGTGTGAGGGCAACCCCCGGGCTGCGAAAGCGCATCGAGAATCTACACATAGATAAGGACGAAAATGTATACTCCTCAAAAATCAATCAAGTGAAGGAATTTTCCTTCTGCGTTTCTCGTCTTTTAGTTTGTTGTCCGTGAAGGCTGTCGCTCGTGAAAGGAGAAGGCTTTCCAAGAGGATTTCAATGTAGGTTTATGGGATGGAAACATTTGATAAAAGCCAGGCAACAAGGGAAAGATTTTTGTTGTTTATCCTGTAGGAATTTTTAAAGACATTAGGAAAATTTTATAGAATTAGGACACCTAAATTTCGTGGAAAGTGACCAATTGTATTGCTTGTTTCACACCTCTACAGATTCAGTGAATAGGGTTCAGAGTGCGACCGAACACTGATTGGTTGGTGTCTAATTCCAATTTTTCCCCTAATGACTACACTAAACACACCGATTTACTAACAGACCTTCCAGTTTGTCAATCCGCCGAGTAAGAGACGCATTAAGTTCATTTATTTTCTGCATCATTTCATCAAGGAGACCGGTCAAAATTGTCATCTAAAAGTATTCATAAATCTTGAGTGAAATAAGCAATACATGAATCATGGATTTGTGATATTTAGATTTTGTTTTTCAAAATCTGCCTCATGCTTAGCTATATATAATCTGAAATGAGCCTTTCACAAACTTAACAAAATTGTTATTACAGGTTTACTGAACAATGAAAAGATTCCAGTGTCAAAAATTTAACCCAAATGGGATTAGATCTGGATTTTTCAGACCTTCAGTACAATTCTTAATCACTGAACTATTACAACATTACATGTAAGTCTGAGAGTTTCTAAGATCCTCATCTCTTCAATACTCTGTCGATCCCCACTAAATCATCAAAATTCCAAAATTCAGTTGGTACACCAAAAAGTGGATTTAAAAATCCTCGTAACTAACACGTTACGTCTCCGAATGGCATGATAGACAAACTCATTTTGTTTGTTTGTGAAAAGAATTCGAAAGCCTCAATGGTGGTAAGATACGTACCTTTGTTGCTCTTCACAACATCGCAGTTAACGTCACAGGTGAGATGTCTGAGATGAACCTGAAGGGCCTGACATGTGGCATAAGATACAACGGAAGTGCCTAACGACTCGCCACCGGAAGTGCGACATTGCACGTAAACGATAGCCAATACGAAACTTATTCTCAAACGCGTTAACATT
>JBCAUG010717389.1:2175-12817 GCA_038406175.1 Haplosyllis leylae | reverse complement strand
CCCCCCCCCCCTCTCCCCAGAGACTCTAAATCTGTGGGTTGCTGACAATTTATATCTCTAAGGTAAGTATACATTACAAAGGCACAGCATCCTGTTTTTGTTGATGCACGAAAATCTGGGAAAAAAAACATTTTCAGGGAAGCGTACGCTACTGTTTGATATGGGAATGCGGACTAGAAACAACTTCCTGTAACTCTTGGGTTCAGTTGGTAAGCAATTTTGTTTTTGAAAAAATCGCATCTATTGTATGCTTTGATTCTACACAAAACATCACATCACACTGTAGAAATCTAAAAGAAGTCTATCAAAAGTCACACCCATAAGCACCAAATATGTCTTATTAATCTATAGAATATTTCTTTTTTAATGACACAAATGTTTTTCATTAAAATGAGCAAGTTGAAAAATACTATAGTAAATCTTCGGTTGTTAATTAATATGACTCATTTGTGTAATTGTGGCATGCTACATCGTCATACGTCCACCAGGGCTTTTGTCAAAATGTTCACAAGCCAATTTGTGCATTGCTTACCTTGATAACATTTCATTCACAAATCACAAAATATAATCTGATGAAGTTTTTCAGATTTAAATGGCTTAAAATGAGATCAATGAATAATCCCACAGCTAGTAGTAATTCAATTAACCATTTAAAATATCTGGTACATATATTAATGAAAAAGCCTATATTTCGTTCAGTTTTACTGCACTGTCTCTAACATGAATATTGGTAATTCTGAGATGTTTAAATTCTACACGAGGTAAAAGTGTGATTGAGGTGGTTCATCCTGAAAAATACCCAGCCTACATTATACTAAGATTTCGGCTCTAAACCCCAAATGAGCGTGAAACTATTACACCCGTGACTGTGTCTTCATAAGACTCCACAAAAGGTTTGGAACTCTATTACATTGCCTGTCAATGCCTACACTGTTGAATTACAAAATATTAATGCTGGTTGTTGTAACAAATGCCATTTAAAACCACCTTATCCTTTGTAAATGTAAAAATGTTTGTGGTTCTAGTTTACGAAAATAAGTAAAAATATGTTTCCTATAATGATAAAAATATGGCATTTTGGACATCATGTAACAGTTATAGGTTTTCTACACAGAATGCGAAAGTATAATTCATGTAAATTTTACTCCTCTACAGATAGGAAGTTAAATATGCACTATCTAAATAATTACTATAAATTTTCGAGTAGATACCAGTCAAATCTGGGACAACGTTTCACAAAACATGTTCATTGTAGTTAGAAAAAGAATACATTTACATAAATAATCAATTTTCTACAAAGAGAGATTAGAATATTAAAATATTTAATCATTCTCTCTTATCAGCCAGTTGCTGAAGTGACTAGGTTGTATCGATGCATATTTCAATAAATGTATATGATGCATCTAATCAGTAAATGCAGTAGCCGAAATTTTCCATTCTACAAAACTCAATTCATTCACTTCACTCGTTATATTATTTATATCAATGGCAAACCTTTAAAAAGTTTCTGTTTCATATTTTACATTGCATGTCAATTTTGAGTGTCTTGCGCAAACCCAATTTAAGGTAGACATACACCAAAAAAATATTCGCGCATCAATAGTAACTGAATGAACTGAACGCTCGACGTATAAATTATGGTCAACAAGTCATATCCACGCCACCAAAAATGACATAATAGAAAACTACTTAACAAGAATGCCAGCAGCATTGTGTTGCGCCCCATCTAATTCTGTGATTTAAGGTAGCTCTTTACAATGTTGACATCACAGCCATGTGTTCAGGGCCAAAGTGTAAACAGTCAAGCTTCATTGAACATTTGCTGCACATTTAACAGTAGTCCATTACAGTGCATTCTGCTGGTCAGTGGACCATGAACCTTTTTGGGAGACAAAATAAAACTTATAATTTCATTAAAATCTTAATTTAAAAATAGAAAGATATTGAGTAACTCAACATTTTTTATCTGAAGCCACAAGTTTTTAACATCTACACCATTGTGAAGTCTCAAGAAGTTTTACCATGCCAAATTTGAGAAAACTGCAGATTACTATTGATTTCAATGGGAAATTTGGTCATCTTTGTAGTGTGATTACTCAATAATTGGTTGGTGAATGTTGCTGAAACTTTCAGAGATATCTTAAGATAAATTATGTTCTTCAAATGACTGCAGATAAATTTGCAAAGTGTATGTTGTATCGAAGTACCTTAACTTAACTTTAACTTTGCTTTAGGTAGGTAGATGAAGTGATAAAAGAGAGATGAAATGATAGGTAAATAAAGAGTGAGATGAAGGGGCTTCAAAAATGTACTGAGCCAAATCTGCAAAGAACTGAACTGAAAAGATAGACAGATGAAGAGATAAATAGATGAAGAGTGAGATGAAAATAGAACATAAGAAAACCTGTGTACGTTGAGTTTTGCTGCTGTTGTGAACTAAAAGTACCATATTTACACATTCTGCATGTAAAGTCACTTATTTCTTTAATCTCAGAATTTCATGGGAACACTAGCGCTAAAAGCATGCAATTGTTTTTGTAAAGGCAACCAACAAATGTCACAATTACATGTTCAGACAAGGAGTTCATGGTGTTTTCCTCAATCTAAAACCTATTGACTTTAGAATCTAATAAAACCTGAGATCGTCTGTAAAATCTGTAACAGTGTAGAAGTGTGGTTAAAAGAAACAGAATAAATAGTCACAAACCAATTATATGGTAACAACTTTCCTCTAAAAACAGTTTCAGTTTTTACTAATACCCTTAGGTAGGGATTTTGTCCCTTCTGCTTCGAATTTTGTTGGAAATTTAAAGGAATTATCTATCACTTTATTATAGATTCATGTTACCATTTTCCATGAGAAAGGATTCAACCATTTCGTTACCGTCTTGATTACTTTCCACTGTTTGTTGGACTGCCGTGTTATGTTGCTCATTCCGATTGAAGTTATCTGCTTGATTATCCACTTCAACTGTTTGCAATCGTTCCAAGGAATCCGCCTTTTCACTGTTATTACTTTCTGCGGAGTTCTTCATTACGTCTTCGTCAGTTTCTGATAGTACTGAAGCGGGAGGATCGTCCATGGCATTTTCACTGACTGGACGAATTATGCCTCCTGCGTCTCTGTCCGTTTCTGTACTGTAAACACATCTTACGCTACTAATACTGGTGCTACTTTGTTCAGAAGTTACAAATTGTGGCAGTGTACCATGAACTGCCAATTGTATTTCGTCGTCTTGTCCATTCGCACACAATGCTTCTCTCTGCAGGTAGTCAGGGGGTATTTTATCGCCATTCATGCCATTACTAATATTACCCTGAACATGTTCGCCTGCAGTTTCTGGATTAACATGCTGCCCTTTGTTACAAGTTCCATTTTCATCACCTTCCGTCATACTTCTACTTTGTTCAGTTTCATACCGAAGTTTTTGTTGATATTCCTGCCTTAATTTCGAAATGCAACTTTTCTCTTTATTTAACTTTGTCTTCTGTTTTGAATCTTTCGTTATCATATCATCACAGTCAGTTTTTCCACTGATCTGTTTCGAACCATTGGGTAGTTTTTTGTTGCAATGGATGGTATCATCGAGTGGAAGGATCTCTTTATCTCTGATCTCGGTGAAATTTGAGGTAGTTGTTTGAGGTTTTACAATACTTTTAAACGATCCCTTTTCCCCTTCATCTTTTGATTTCAGCTCCTGAACTTTCGTTGAAATACTAACACTGCTATCTTTTGGAATTTCACTTTCTGTAGCTATTTCACCTTTTCGTTCCCCAGAGGGATTACATTTTGAAATTTTTGACGATATATTTGTTTCACCTTCCTTTTCCCCTTTTCTCACAAGTTCTTCTTTAGGACTTAGAACCATCATTGTATTTTTAGTTTCATTTGTAATCTCTTTTTCATCCACGTGTTGTACCCTTTGTTTGCTCTTTTCCACTGTTGTCACAGCACTGTCTTGTAACTTAACTTCCTTTCTTACATCTTTTATTTGTTCTGCTTTTTTATCAAGGTCGGCCACGAGTATTTTTTTCTTGGTAATATTGCCATAGTCATCTTCGGCTACCACAGTTATTTGTTCTGCATTACGGGATAACTGCATAATTTCTGACTGACGTAAAGTGAAGGCTACAAAGAGAACACAAAAGAATATATCCAACAACATGTCCCAAGATGACACAAAAAATCTATTTCTGATGGGCTCAAGTTTATCAGGCCACAAACAGGGATACCACATTTGAATCAGTTCAGAATTCCCTAACATTTCCAGGGCATATCACTATTCTTCCTGACAAACAAGTACTTTTAATTGCTCTTTACAACACATTTCCATCTGTGGATCAAGGGATTTTAGTAAGGTCAGATGAAGCCAAAATTTACTTAAATCTGCTGACATGGTAAAGCTAAGTGTCATTACTTTGGTTAAAAAATTTGTTGCACTACACCCCGTCATGATCATACGTGATATTTACATTGAATGTGTCATTAGTACTTCGAAGCAATTAAAAAATGTGGACAGCAATACACATGATATGAGAATTTTTACAAGTATTTTTGAGAAGGTATGGTGGGAATGTATGCAAGGCAAACTTAATTTTAAAAAAAATAATGGTTATGACAAAATTCTCCGACAATTCCCTGTCACAAGTCAATTTGCCAAAATTCCTTTGTCTGACAATTTTTTTTCATCTGATGTTTGCTGACATGTGGCAACACAAAACACAAAAACTGACAGTTAGTTAAACAGGATTGTGACAATCACAAAACACAAAAACTGACAGTTAGTTAAACAGGATTGTGACAATCACAAAATAATAACAAAACAATAATCATACCAATTGGCGGATGGTCCTGTAGGAATTCCCAATGATGGAAGACAACTCCCTCTGGAAGACTACGAAGTTCTATCAAACGTAAACCTCGATCTCCCACTGCCTTAACTGTACCACTTAATAGGAAAATCACAGAGTAAACCATTTAGCACCAATTGATTCCAGACAAAAATTGTCGTAATTATGAATGAATGATATAAAAAAAACTTACTTTTGTATTTCTGGGGGCTTGTGAGGATCGTCTTTCCGTGGTTCATTAAACCACCTACAAAATCAAAAACTTTTAACTTCAGAAATAAGTCATTTACCTTCGAAGTAGAGACCTTAGAGAGTCTTCTAACACAGTCTCTTTGGAGTTTTGCAATATACTAGCAACAATATGTGCAAATTTGACTGATTTCGTACTGTATTTTGTGCATAACAACACCAAGACTGTTTCATATGATAACTCCTTTGCTTCAAATGTCTTTTTAACCACCCATCAGGAATCACTAAGCATGATACCTCTTAATTATACTCTGGTATCTTTAAGCCAGTTCCTACGAGTTGCAAAGTATCATCAATGTAAATTTTGCATTATCATTAAGGTAGTTCATTGATGACACTTTTTAAACAAAACATGTATTATTTCAATGAGCAATACTGAGTTCTAATAATTGACATTAAATTAAGTGAAGCTAAGTAATACTAAGTATTATTTATTTAAATAATACTAAGTGCATGGTGTTACTGAGTTATAATAAGAAGTATGAAGTGATAATAAGCAATACTAAGTTATACTTAATAAAATTATGTTGAGTGATACAAAATAATACTATTTTCCATGATAGTAAATGACATTAACCCTTGGTGCCCCAAATGTTATCATACTCACATGTCACAAAAATATACATACTACAAGAAAATAGAAGTGTAGAGGACTTAAGCATAATGATGGGACCTTCAATAACTACCAATAAAATTAAAATGTCATTGCCTATTGATCACAAGGTCTGAAAGTCAGCCTTAACCCCTGAAATTGAGTCAAATTTTATACCCAGTTTACACAAAATGGCTATGGTACTTTCATTTATCTTTGCAAGATGTTTTGGGGGCATTAAACAAATACCATGACTTTAATTTGATTCATCAAAATACTGTACAAGATACAGTTTAACCAAGTATTAGCCAATCACTAGTAAATATCAACATTTTTGGTTGACCAGGGGAAAGGGGGGGGGGGTTACAAAAGGTCCTCTAGAATAATACAGATAGCAGTTGTAATTAAAATGCTTATTTTCTTTATTACTAGATGTATCCAGCTTAACATCATACTTACAAACTTAAGTGAGTCTCTCTTATAATCTACTCACATAACTTTAAAACTCAAAATACTAAAAATTTGCAATTAAAAATTTAAAAATATAGCTTTCTATATTACATCTCATTATTGATAATACATATTATAACCAGTGTATGAGAAATGGATCTGAACCTTTGAACTGATTATAAAACCATTTTTGTCAAAATTATAGCTGATTCCATGTGACTATCCACCTAAAAGAACTGACTTTTCAAAGTTGCAAAAATAAAAATTGTCTGCCATATTCTACAAACAGCAGGGAAACTTACTATTTAGCATTTGCTGTGAATAGACTAGCTTGTTCCTAACCCCTCTGTGCAATACTACACAACCCCTTGCATTACCAACCATGTTACAGAGAAACACAAAGAAGATGATACAATGTCTACAACAGTGCTAGTGCAGTAAGAGTTAAGTTTAATGATACTCCTGACAAAAAATTTTTGGGTTTGAATTTGTATCAAGCCAAATCTAGCGTTATCTCATTTTGGGTGGGTGGGTGGACAGTTGGTTGAGTGGGCAGTTCCCAGAAAAAAATTTTGGTCCAAATTTCTATCAAGCAAAATCTGGTGTTATCTCATTTTAGTGTGTCTCATTTTGGGTGGATGGGTGGTCCTGAGAAAACTTTTTCAGTCCATTCGTTCCTCGTTACTAGTTCAGGCGGCGCGACTAATAAGTGGGCATATCGCAGCCAAAGCCGAAATACATTCAACTTCTGAAGTCTTGATTTCATTTTTGTAAGAAAAAGGTATCCGTTACGATTATGTTTGTTCCATGCGATATTAAGAAACTAAACTTACTTATGTGAGGCCAACATAACTGCAGATGATCTGTACCAATGAGCACCGCCATCCCTGTATTTCACCTCTTGGAATGATAAGGAAGATTCTGAAGACGCGGATCCATCGCTGGGAGCTTTGGGTAATCTTGCTAGATCTAACACGGATGTTGACTGACTAGTATTGTGAGCTGAGATTTCATCTTGTCTTGATGCTGAAAATAAGGTAAGAAAAAAAATTTCCAAAGCTAAAATCAAACTTGCAATTGTTAATTTCTTTAGAATACAAAGCCTATGGTCTTTTTTTACCGCCTCCGTACGTAGGGAAGTAATGTTTTCAACCGTGTATGTCAATTCTGATGCCCAGGAAGGACCAGCCGGCAGGAAGGACTGGCGAAGCAGGACCCAACCAACAAATAGGCGCCAATTGATCAAAAGCGTGAGATAGAACCATCATGTTCCAGAAAATATTTACCTGTTGAATTGGAACTCGATTGTGATATGTCATTTGATTGTGATCCTGAATGCCGACTACACTGTGATTTTGTCATGGACATGGTGGTTCCTAGAAAAGTGTCAATTGAAAACATTAATAACAGTGACTCACGAGTGGAAAGTTGTAACAACACAAAAAAAATTGTATCCATTAACTGTTCCATGTGTGTTGGGAACAAGTAATAAAAGACAGAACTTTTGGAGACTGTGCTACTAAGTAAAGAATGAAAACTTAAAACAAGCGACACTTTATGCAAATGTCAGGCAATGCTAAACCTTATTGTTACTACCCACCATGTACTGCATATTGAACAGTAAGGAAATAATGTAAACGGGTACTTACTCGTTTTGCCTGACGCAATATGCTTGATTATTTCCCTTGCAATTTGTTTCCCATCTGGATATGTGGTGACCTCCGATATGGTCTCCGTTCCATCTCTATTGCGGATAATAGTCTTCTTGGTTTCTGATCCATCATAATTATGGACCTCATTAGACAAAGAAAAGAAAACTACACATAAAACAAAGACTCGTTAGAAGCGTGAATGACAGTTGCTAAGAAACAATAAGTTACATGCGTACATGTCATATTTTATACATACTTGTAGCTCTACAGTTTTTGCGCAGGAATTTTAAAGCCAGATTTAGAGAGAAAATCATTGTGGTATAATTCGACATCAAACATTCTTACAGACATCCATGCACAAGCAAGTACGCTGGAGACCATGTCAAATTATTAAATCATACATACCACTTCCCCCTGATTTTGAAAAATTAAACATTTCTTTTTGTTATCACACTGCAGCTCGGTTGGAATTTTTATTGGGAGTATTTGCTCATGTACACTATACTCAATCGACATTACCTGTTTCATCCTTACTTCCACTTTACATTTTTGCAACACAAAAAACTTATTTCAATAATTACTCTAAAAAATAATGATTCTTACAGTTAATGTCTGTACATTTTCAGTTGCAACTCTCCTGAAAGCTGTTTCTATTTGTATCACAGATGGCATCATAGCTACTCCTGATCGTGCCTGAGGTGGCCGTGACAAAGGACATGGCTTTGGGGAACTGGACCTGCTCCCTCCACCTGACTTCTGTTCCTATTTTAAAGGAAAGCAAAGTTTTACAACAATCAGTAGACCGATAAACATTGAGAAACCGGTCAAAAACCCCTTAAAGTTGTTGGAACTGCAATAATAAGGAATTAATAGGATTAAATTCAATCACATTTCAATGATCTATTACACATTGAAGTTGGAACTGCAATAATAAGGAATTAATAGGATTAAATTCAATCACATTTCAATGATCTATTACACATTGAAGTTTGAACGCATACTGATAAACTTACATTGAAACTCTCTCTCCTCTTTGGTTTATGTACCGGACTTTCTTTTGGACTGTAAGGAATGGGACTTGCCAGACAGCTGCTGTCCCTACTGAGACTTCCTCTACTTGTAGCCATGGGTTGAGCTAGAAAGGTACGATATATGTCGTCGAAACCTCTCGACATAATGCCTGTTGGTGTGTGCGCTAAATCAAAAGTATGGCCAAGTTCGTGAAGGGAAGCTCCTAATCCAGTGGAATAATTCGCCCAGTGATATTGCCTTTAAAACAAAACAAACCAATGATTCACAATGTTCAGAATCGTGACGGGTATAATATTAATAATTCTAAAAGCCTTTGCTAAACACTACATCTGTAAATATTGTTATCTTCATAAATATTCAGGTTTTGACTATGAGTAGAAAATTGAATATTTCTTCCCGGAAGATCCTTCAGGGTCTTTAACCGCAAGTCTCTTCAATAAGACATATCAAAGTGTTCTTATCATTTTCATTTTTTCTATATTTATTCAATGCGGTTGGGAAAGGTCACCTGTAAGCACTGTCATCCATCAACAAAGAGCGGTCAATCTTTCGTGTGTCTGTAAATCTGGCCACGAATTCATCCAAGTTTGCTGCCCACGTGTGCAAGTTACCTGTTCCAAATAACGCCAGACCTCCTCCACCTTTTGTTTTCAGAATGAAAATAAGCACGAATTATTTTACATTCTCTAAACAATCAATCGAAACGTTTAATTTCACTCAAATAATGGTGTAATGAGCCTGACTCGGACCTTGACGAATTAAGTTGTATGATACTATGTGGAAATGTTCACATTGGTTGAAGAGACCGAGACAATTTGGTTGTGTCCCCTTTTCAGATCCTCGTCTCGGCCTGAGCTAATATCAGCCCTCGGCAAAAAGACTAACGAAAAAACTTCCTTTTTGGAAGCATTTTCCATATTTTATACAAGTAAGGGATACTTCCTTAACATCAATTTCCTCGAAAGGATTGAAGCACTCCAGTGTGTCGCACTATGATAAGATGACACAGTGTACATTTATTAGATCAACGCTACATGTGGCGTGTGCGGCATACCAGCTAGTACTGAAGTGTCTGATTAACTGTGGCTTATGGCCTTATGTAACAGTGGTCGTCCTTGGCCTTACGAGGTGAAGGCTGATCGCCGGACATGGTGAAATACGAGTTTGTTATAATTTACAAAAATGACAATGGCATAGCCTAAGGTAATGAGCACGCACCGCTCCAAATAAAATTGTTATTGATAACTGGAGAACGTACCAAGAGCTGTATGACCCTGAGTGAACCTTATGACTTCTGAGTGAGACTTCGGTACGACTCCCTCTGGTGGACAGTAATGTGTAAATGACATGAATGCATACCTGAAATTTGAGCAATGGACTACGTTTCAACATAAGTAATATTTATTGACGATGGTAGCAAATAAGGCACATGATCTTTAGAAAACAAGGATCTTGGCGTGCAATTGCTTAGTATGATAATTCTAAAATGACAATTACAAATGAAATGACAAAACATTAAACAAAAATATTCAGAAATACACATTAAAATATATTTCCTTTACTTATAATATTAATAGTGTGGTTGGCAGCAGTTGTGACGGTTGTAGGCAAGCTAAGAAAATAAGAAATAAGAAAATGTTACTAAATTTGTAAATATTTTTTACCGCCCGTAACCGAAGGATGAGGGAAGGTAATATTTTCAGTTTGTTTGTCAGTTCACAGGGGGGGGGGTACCCAGTCCTGGCTGGGGGGGGGGGGTTCCCCCATCCCGGCCGGGGGGGGAGGGGGGCCCCCCCCCCCAAAATGTTTTTTTTCC
>JBCAUG010717378.1:0-12818 GCA_038406175.1 Haplosyllis leylae | reverse complement strand
GAGACTAATTTCCAGAAACAAAACTTGGCAAAAATGTGTTTCCTTGTGAATAATTTTTCAAACAAATGTTTACAGTCCATGGGGAATTAAAGAATAGAAAGATACAAATGTAATACAACAGTTGTGGTATCTCCACAGGAATCAGGAAACTTTACAAACTTGAAATTGTGCTTTTTGAATTGTCCTGAATTTATGAACAGCATTCTAAGTTTTGTTCAAATTTAAGATATAATTATTTTTAGATGCTTGATCATTCCCAAATAGATCTACATTTTCAAAAATTTACAAAAAAAAATTCTAATTTGTATTTTCATCTTTGATTCTCAATGTTTAAATGAAGCTTTTTCATTTACATTTTACGAGTTTTGACGGAATTTGGAAGGATATAGAAAAATAATTGAAATTTTACGTATTGTTCTCACTCTTTTAGAATAATTCATTGATTTGATCACGGCTGTCGTGCCTAAAGTAATTTTACTTCATGATGGTTATTGCTCTGCTTTGTGCTGGAGTCCATCTATTGTTGACAACCTCTTCGAAGGCAGATGCGGTTGCACGGGAGTTCTACATGGCTCTGGAACCAGGACAAAATATCACCGGGATAATAAAGGCAGAAATTAAAACTAGGACTAAGCTGGAGTGTTCAATGAGGTGATATTCGTTTTATAAGTGCAGACGGCTTTAGTTTTGTTGCCTGTTATAATTTAGAATTTAGATATCAGATTTCCGCATTTTATTTCTGTTTGTGCAAAGTAGTCAGTTTTCAACAAACATTTGTTATTAGTGACTCGTATATTTAATTAGACTACGTTTAAATGTTTGAACCAAACATTGGAAAACCTTCAGAAAATCCCGAATTCCAGTTTGGTCAGGGGGTACATTTGTTATCTATTTTTAATCAGATGTCATGTTGTTGGGTGGCTTCTATTATCAGAAATCACAAAAAATTAACTGTACTTTTAACATACTTCTTCATTGGTGGTAATACATGTTTCAATACAGTTGCTTGGCCACTGATGGGTGTATGGCCTACCAGCTCAGCAGGGTTGCAGAAGGTGAATGCATCCTAATTGATGATGACTCAACAGAAATAATCTTTCTGTCTTCTGCGGAAAAATGGCTCTTTGTCAAAGGTTGGTGCTGAAAAGTCGTTGTTTACATATTTACAATGAATATTTCCTGCATTTTTTACATTTCATTAAAATAAGCGAGTCTAGAGGAGTAAAAATAACCCATTTGATGCCCCCTTAACCAAGGATACCAATATTCGCAGACTGTAGCTCTTACTGGTGTCCACCTCCTGGATGGAGTTCTCAGCTTCCTGTTGTCTATCTAAGTCTGGACAGTGATGAGAATATACAGGTTCATAACGGAGCAGAGATCATCCATGGAAAGGTATGTTTTTGTTTTCTTCGAAACAAGTTGCAAATGACATGTCTTCTTGATCTTATCATCATCTATGGTTTTGGAACCAATATATCTATTACTTGTTAAACTACCTACATTCACAGAGATTTATTTTAGGTGGGAAATGCTGTGAAAACCGACGAATCTCTCACTCAGTACGTTGATCTTGGTGATTTATCGCCAGCGTGCATCACAATACCGGACACATGTGGACCAGAGGGCGCTGCAATCAGTGTTTGGTTCAAGCTACCTTCACCATGTAACATTTACAAGGGAATGTTAACATCTGCTACGTTTTCCTCCAGTGGATTCATAATTGGCTGCATATCTAATGGATTAAAGTAAACTTAAATTTCGTATTTTACTTCTTGGAAATTCAAGCTTAGTTTCTTGTAAAATTGGTTGTGTCAGTGTTAAAAGAAGGCCCTTCATTTAAAGAGTAGCAATATCAATATTAAATATTCTCAGTAAATTTGTCATTAAATGTTTCACTAATTCTTTTAAGATAATAAAATAAATGACTTTAGCTTTCTTAAAATGCAACTTAGCTGATCTTTTTACCTTTCTGAATTAGAATACAATAATCTATGCCTTTATTCGTGCGATGTTTTCTTACATTTATTCCTATGTTATTGTTGAAAGTTCCAAGTAAGGTTAATTTTTCAGAAACATTTTACTTTTAGGTTTTTTTCCAACCCATAATGTCCACTCAGTGCTTTATATTTATTTCAGATTTTACTTATACATGGTCACAGCGGCATTTGAGGCAACTGGAAGCATAGGACCCCACAATGAATGGCACCATTTCGTCACCAACTTCATTGGGCCACAGGAAGGGGAGGGAATCATCCTGTTTCTAGATGGGAACCTACTGACTTCTGATACAACTTTGGACAATCTCGAAGGACCAGCAGGGAATGGACTCGTTCAAATTGGAAGATCGTACACTGATTCGAACTTGGAATACTGCAGTGTAGTAGTTGATGAACTTCTCTTTTTCAATAGCATACTGGAAAGTAATGACATCCAGGCTCTGTACAAACAACATGTTTGACTATAGAAGTATCAAATAAACTGATACAAACATTACATTATCAGTTTAAATTTCATAATAATTATTACTTATTATTATTATATCGATCAGATATCAATGTAGATCTATTAATTAAAATGTTTGGAGGCAAACTATTAATTCTTCATTTCTTTGTACTAAATTTGTGATATTGACACAAAGTTCTACAAACTACGGGTCGTATTCAATATGGGATACGGATCCCAGTACCTGGAAAAAGTCTTATGACCTCATGACAAATAATAGAATATCCATAAGATAAATGCCACATGGAATTTTTTTCACTTTTCAAGTTATTTACAAATCTATAAGCTAATATTTGGTAATCAAAAAATTTAGACATATATCATTTCGACATTTGGGCATAAATTTGGGCAATGAGTCAATTTTTCTACTTGCTTCCACATGCATACTGACCAGTGGTCCATATTGGCCTACTGGTCAGTAAACAAGATTACAAGAGATCCTTGACTCTATCTCGACCAGAGGCAATTTTTTTAATGAATTTATTTTCCCCTTGTCTGTGCAAGTCTTTGTTGGTAACGTTGCCAAGTTTGTTTAATTTGCGAAAAACTCAATTGGGAATATATGAATATGTGTCAAATGTCCAAATAAGGGTAGGTGACGTCCAACAGTCTTAGTGGAAAACTTGGTGTGAATGTCCGGAGCACTGATACGTGTTTATAGATTGACCAGGTATTTTCTTCGCTTGTATTTACGCACTGTAGGTAGATGTGTAATCTCAGGACAGTATCATCAAAACAAAAGTATTAGCTTTATTTAGCAACACATCGATGTCGTGTTTGCTGTCATCGTTTACCATTTCATTGTAGATCTATTCCTTTTTTCCATCCGTGTATTTTCTGAGAAGAAAAATGTATTGAAGAAAGATCGAATTTCCTGATGTTAGATCTCAATCCAAAAATCAATGTTAAAGCCTTGTCCCATATTATGCCAGCTGAATGAATTTTCATGTTGTAGGTTTTGGACAAATCTACTTAAATAAACTGAAGCTCAGTAAAGTGAAAACATATTTTCATTTGATAAATTATTTTATAAGTTATTTAATATTTTGTGTGTGCAACGTAGTAATTTCGTATTCCTGATTTATTTCCTCTTGAAGATCACGTTTTTACTCATGAACTGTTATTTGTTTCTTGCTCTTATGTTGGTAGGTTTGGAAGCAGAGAAAACTCGAATGTTTACAATTTACTAGCCAAAGCCGAGGAAAATCAAATGAGTCCTCTCAGCAAATATTATCTGAAATTCATGGTATCCGTCTGCAAATAGACCAGTGAAAAGTCTTCTTTCTGAGTTTGTTGTGAAAAAAATGCGCTCATCGTGTTAATCGTCCGAGAATTGCAGTTGCATACTGACAAATTCAATCGCTGGACTACTGAAAATAGACATAGCAAAACTTATGTGCCAACAAGGAACTAATGTTCCTTGGCTGCCTATTGCTACTTCCGACAGACCAATTATTCTCAACCGTCTACTTAGCTACCAAGTCGAATAGGATGACATTATGTATGTGATAGACCAACTAGATAATACCTCTTAATTCAAAAGAAAAATATCTTAATAAAATGACATAAAGACATATTTTTATTTTTAATGTACATATGTCTAAAGATTTCATCCATCTCATTCATCGCATTAGCAGGTTCGTGATGGCTCCTAATTTACGATGCGCTGGGGTTACGTTCATATTGCTAATAACTACGTGGACAACACATGCGACAACACGAGGGTTCTATACGGCTCTGGATCAAGGACAAAATATCACAGGGACAATAAAGGCAGAAATTGACACCAGGACTGAACTAGAGTGTCCGGCGAGGTTGTATAAGTTTAAATATATGATACAAAATTGCTTCTGAAATGAGATATTCAATAATTAGTTCCAGGATTTACGTAGTCTTGTGTTGGTCACCATTATTTGTTAATTACGCAGATTGTCTGTTGTGTTAATTTCGTGTTAATTTTGTGACATTTGGTTTTTATATTATTGCCGAAATTTGGAATCAGGTGTCTACTTGCTGATGGGTGCAAAGCCTACTAGATAAGTGTAACTGGAGAAAACAAATTCATTTTCATTAATGATGACTCATCAGAAATTACCTTCCTGTCTTCAGTGGACAGTTGAGTTTTCGTCAGAGGTTAGTTAAATTCAAATCATCTCAATCACAAACCAATTACGCCGATCGTGAGGAAGTAAATCATAACTTTATGATACACATCACTTCCTCCATACCTCATTGCATCGTCGTCACGTTTTCATTTTTTTACTCCCAAGTTGCGAGTGAAATTCCTTCATGTACTATTCTGGCTTTTATACGAAATGCAAGTCAAACATAAAATATAACATTTAGAGTTTAGTAAGTCTGGGTTTTCGGTTCATTCAAGATGATTAACTTTTGATTAATTTCACTTCTAGATCTTGAAGCCCTGTCAGGTATGACAGAATTGCTTATCAAGAAAATCTCAAATATTGCAGACAACAGCTTCAACTGGTGGCCACCCGTTGGTTGGAGTTCTGGACCTCCGGTTGTCTACCTAAGTCTGGATAGTGATGAGGACATACAGCTAAAAAATGGAGCAGTTATCACCGATGGAAAGGTATGCTCAAGCAGCTAATTTGTTTATCAAAAAATCCCTGGCAAATTATAGCTTCCACAGAAATATATTTTGGTCACATCCTATCGAAGAATATTTATTGCAGGTTGGACTTGCCGTAAAAACTAACAAAGATCATAGACAGTACATTAGTCTTGGATATATTTAGTGTCAGCCTGCCTAACAATACCTGAAACATGTGGACCAGAGGGCGCTGCAATCAGCTTCTGGTTTAAACTACCTTCACAATGTGCTGGCTATTCTGGAATAATAACTTCGGCCACGAATGTTGCGAGTGGATTTATACTTGATTGCGACTCCAATGGCCTAAAGTAAGAGAAATTCACATTTAATTTAATATCTAAGCAATCTGTAAGCTTCAGTAAATTCTTTTGTTTTAAACTTTTCATATCAACGATTTGGCCTCCTTATTCTTTCAGATATTGTCTTACAAATTCTCTGTACTTTAGGATTCTGGTGTACATTTTCAGCTTCTACTTGTTCATGGACGAAGGAGCCTTTGAAATCATCGGAAACACTGTTGTATCCCACGATCAATGGTACCACTTTGTCGCCAACTTCATCGGACCACGGGATGGGGAAGGAATTTTCCTGTTTTTAGACGGCAGCCTTTCTGACTCTTCGACAACTCTAAACGACATCTCGGGACCAGCAGGAAACGGACTGGTTGTGATCGGAAGATCGTACACGGATCACGATTCATCCTATTCCAGTGTGGAACTGGATGAACTTCTCTTCTTTAATCGTGTTTTAGAGAGCCATGAAATCCAGGATCTGTACGAACAACAGGCTTGATTACAAAACAAAGAAAATATAAACAAGTGTAAGTGAGATGAAAATAAGAGAGACGAAGGTGATGGATATGCCACACTAATTAATGTAAGGTTGATCTGTTTAACCTATTCTGTTTGTACATTTTTCATCTCCAAGTGCAACGAATTTCAGCCAAATTGAAGTGAAATGATCGTAAAAACGACAGGAAACACCACATGTCTGGTAACTTTTCTGTTAGCAATATTTACAGAAAATATGTACATTGTATAAATGATGTGCAGATCAGTGTTATCTTAGACTTTAAATAATAATTTTGCATTCTATTCTTTTTCATAAAATCCCTGTAGTGAGTCGTTTTAGTGAGCTGAGTCATGGAGTGCGTATGAAAGAACATACCATACTGAAATGTCTGCTCATTGTGGTTTGCCCTGACCAGAGAATGTTAGTCAATTTTGTGATATTCCAAAAGACATATATATCATCTTCATTTTGTCTAAGTTCAGAAGACAATTAAAGGCAACTTGGAATTCATATGTAGGCTGTCATCAGTCAAACCTGAACCTAGGGGATCTATCTCATTGCAACAAGTCATGAACTACAATAGAAATATTGAGAAGCAAGAAAGTCCTCCTGCGTGAACGCAAAATGCATACCGCCAGCTACGTAGCCTACTTATACGGAGAGGGGGTACTCAGTCCTCAGCCCGGGGTACCCCTACCCCCGGCTGAGGGACTGAATAACCCCCCTCCCAGCTAAGGGACTGAGAACCACCCCGGAGCTGTAGGACTGAGTATCCCCCCTGGCTGTGGCACTGAGTACCACCCCCCTATTAACCGAAACTATTACCTTCCCCCGTCCTTCGGATGCGGGCAGTAAAATTATTACGAAATGTTAGACAGTGCTGCAAATCTTAGTTAATATTTTTCATTAAACGTACTATGAGTATTTGGTGAATACACTAAATTTCCTTCCCTTTTTGGGAAGACTCTATTATTTTTTCACATAAACGAACCAGAAGGAGGACAAACGACTTACACGTAATCTATGAAAGAACATAATCAATGATATAGATGTTCAGTGTTTTAATTTTAACATTGCAACTTGTTTCACCTAACGATTAAGTAGCTATTCTGATACTCAGCAGACACCGAAACTCAATTAAGTAAGGCATTGGTGCATTGTATTCCATGCTGGATAAGAGAGTTAATCAGCCTGCGGATACGGACTTTGTTAGTGACTATGTATTACAATGTGATTTTTACCAACTGCGTAAGCAGTACGAGAGGAGGTAATATTTTCGGTTTGTCTGTCCACCAGGGGGGATACCCCGGCCAGGTCCAGTCCCAGTGGCGGGGGGGGGGGAGTACCCAAGACAGGTCTAGCCAGGTGGGGGGACCAGAGCCAGGTCTGGCTGGAGGGTGTGGGGTACCCCCTGCTGAGATGGGGTCACCCCCCCAGCTGGAATAGGGTACCCCTGGCTAGGATGGGGTACCCCTCAGCTGGGATGTAGTACCCCCCGAGGGATGGGGTAACACCCCCTGCCTGGGATGGGGTACCCCCAACTGGGATGGGGTATCCCCCAGCTGGGATGGGGTACCCCCCAGCTGGGATGGGCTAACCCCTCTGGCTGGGACGGGGTACCCTCTCCCAGGATAGGACAGCAGAGTGAACTGTTGCTACACAGCGGTCAGTATCCCTCATGTATTCACGCAGGAGGACTTTCTTGTTTTTTATTTTTATAATTCTTTTTAAAAAAGTGTTTGGAAATGATGGAGAATCAAAAATAGTGATTTTTTTATCCCAACACAACACTTGAAATATTATTTGTAATCTAATGGCAAACTACATTGTTTTACAATCAGTTTCTAAATTTTCTTTAAGAATGTTATTGGTTTTGTATTGTAACAAAATATTTCTTTTTGAGATTCTTCACCGACTGTGTACTTGTTTTCAAAAAAAAATGTTCAAAAGGAAACACATTTTTGTCAATTTCTGTTTCTTGAAATTAGTCACTAACAAAGTCCGTGTCCACAGCTTGTTAATGCATTAGTTAATTTCATGGTAAGTTTTGGATGTATAAGCTTTGAACTCTGGTGGAAAAACATTGAGTGGCATGTTCCTTTGACACGTTTCGCTAAACAATCTGGAAACTATTCAGTTCAATTAACAAAATTACCAACTCTGGAATGCCAGGATAAATTGTTGCTGATTCTTTAGTCATCAAGTTGGGATGGGTTGAATATACAGGATGATCTGTCATTTCTGTTATGAGTAGGGCCTCATTTCGCTCCAGATATTGGTGTTTTTATACTGTATTCATTGATAGTATCATTGCTAATATTGCTTGCTCGTCAATACTCTTGTTTAGTATGCTAACTGTTCATGTAGCATGAGACCTTCCTCATCCAATAGTGCCAATTTTACACTATTATGTAGTTACTAATTTGTGAACATGTTCCCTAGGTCCAATCAGTATTCTGATCAGTGATTGCCTCTCGGATTGAACTGGTTATTTGGGGTAACCGTAGCCTAAGCTTCCTTTTTGGACAGGAATAACTGTCTATCTATGATTAACATGTAAACAATATCATTTTACATTTTCCTACATTCAACCATTGGACAGAAATATTCCAAACAGATAATAAGCGACACCGAAATTAAAACGGAACAAGCATGGTTTTTTCTTTCGAAACTAATCTACAGTGATCGAGCTTTGTGGTATTCTGGGATTCTTCCGGAAATTAAAACTAATGAAATGTTATAATAGATCTAGTTTGAAGTTGTAAAATCTATTGAATCATAGACAGTTGTCAATTTAAAGTTTTTAATTTCAATTTCCTCGACCTAGTGGACTTTGGATAGTCTTTGATGTTACAACTACAAAGTTACATTGCAGGCTAGATGTAGAGCAATATATTAATTAGCAAGACCATTGTTTCATGTCCCACAAAAGGCTGCTACAGATAATATTTCCAATTCTCTCAACATCAAAGTTTTTTCAGATTGTCCCACATATTTAATAGACAAGATTATAAACAGACCACGAAAGTATCAATAAAACTATACACATTGAACGCATTCAGAAAACAGACACTATCCAGAGTTGCAGTATCATACACATAGATTTTCATTTCCTTTAAGTTCAAAATAGTCTCGATACCACTATTTTCTTTTAGAATTACTGACGACTTGGTAAAATGTTAGGGATTTTTCAAATGGCGATGCGTCTTCAATGGGCTCGGATTTTTTTCGCGTTGCTGATTCCAGTGTGGAAGACAGAAGCGACGACGAAGATGAGTGTTCAGAGTCTGTACAGGAAAGTGGAACCAGGACAAAACATCACGGGGAGTATAAAGGCAGTAAACACAGCAGACACTCAATTGGAATGTCCCAAGAGGTTCTTCTTATTACCGTATATTTTATGATTTATGGCAATGGAAAGATATAATGTAGTAACAGCCAACGAGCATAAATATAAAACATAAACATAAATTCTTTATTCCCATCTCAGGCTTTGTAAGTTCGTTCTGAAAACATACTTAAAGGGACTTAAATAAATATAAACGTTGATGAACATGGTTATATTCCGTTTCAGTTGTGCAACTAATGAAGATTGCTCGGCCTTTAGATTCAATGCGGATGAAGAAAAGAACTGCGCTCTGATCGACGAAAACTCAACTCAGATGCTGTTCTTACCTTTACCAGGAGGCCATCTCTTTCAAAAGGGTGAGTTTTCAATTCACATTTTCTCCTTAATAGACTAGTCCATCTTTTCTGTATTTTCAATCTCTCTGCATATATCTTTCAGACGAGTGTTATTCGAATCCTTGTCAAAATGGTGGAACTTGTATTGACGGCAAAATGAAGTTCGCTTGTGAATGTCGTGACAATTTTCGCGGCATATTGTGTGAACTTGGTAAGTAGTGGAATTTTTAGTACTAAATTAAGGAGCTAAGTATTTTTATCAAATACCCTCATTTCAAGAGAATATGATGGAACAAGAATTTATTCTTAAATTTGTTCACATGGTGATTTTGACTTCTAAAGAAAAACAATAATTCGTTTAATGAAACCCATTTGCGTGTAAGACTTTGGATAGGAGATATTTCAAAATCACGATCTCAGAACAAAATAGAAAGAATGTGGAAATAACTATTTGAAAGAAGTATATTCTATACAGATTGCAGCTAGAATTGGTGCCCACCCTTCTGCCAGACATCTCGGTATCCTGTTCTCTACAGGACCCTGAGCAGTGTTGAAATGGTGATGAATGGTACACAAGTTGTTCTGGGACAGGGCATTGGCTGTTTTAGTTTCAGTACTAAGAACTTTAAATCATTTTTTTTTTCCCAGACTGTAGCCAGGTTTGGGATTGTCCGGTTGTCTACAGAAGTCTTGACAACGAGGAAAACCTGCAGTTGATGAATGGCGCACAAATTGTTCTTGGGAAGGTAAGTAACGTAGATGGTGCAATCTGCAATCATAGTTGTTCAGATAGAAACCCATTTTACCGCCCGCGTATGTAGTACGAAGGGAGGTTATGTTTTCACAGGTGTGTGTCTGTTAAACAGGGAGGTGGGGGTGCCCATCCTGACTTGTACAGGGGGGGTACACAGCCTGACCTCTATGGGACTTGTTTGTGGGGGAGGGGGAGTACTCAGCCTGACTTGTACAGGGGGTACTCAGCCTGACTTGTATGGGGGTACTCAGCCAGGGGTACTCAGCTGGAGGGTATTCAGCTGGGGGTACTCAGCTGGGGATACTCAGCCAGGGGGTACCCAGACAGGGGAAAGGTACCCAGCTGGGG
Source organism: Haplosyllis leylae (assembly GCA_038406175.1). Taxonomy (NCBI): domain Eukaryota; kingdom Metazoa; phylum Annelida; class Polychaeta; order Phyllodocida; family Syllidae; genus Haplosyllis; species Haplosyllis leylae. The sequence goes on along the minus strand of JBCAUG010717378.1, from coordinate 2,121 downwards.
GTACTCAGCCAGGGGTACTGAGCCAGGGGTACTCAGCTGGGGGGTGCCCAGCCAGGGGGTACTCAGCCCAGGTACCAGGACAGGACAACACAGCTACCACTTGTTACACGTTGGGCAGCATGCCTCTTGCGTTCACGTAGGAGAACTTTCTTGTAATCATGTTAATTTGATCCCGCAAACAATCGATCGAATGGAGTACAAGATACCAACAAAATCCAACCAATGTGATCAATCTGAAATTTTTACATGTTAGAAGACAGACAATATTTTGTGCGTCGTCATGCATCGTTCATCCTTTTTACCACTTGTTTGGACATTTCATTATTATGCTTTACCACAGGTCGTATTCAGATGAGGATGCTGACCTAGTGCCTAGTGCAAAATCTTCTGACCCAATGACCATAAACATGAAATATGTAATGATACTGTTGTTTTAATTGTGAAATAAAAATTTGCACTATTATTTAGAGTTTGTGAGTGTTTGGTTTCAGTTACTTTTTCATCTTCCTTTATTTCTAACCTAATATCAATTACTTTTGTCTGTGCACTATGGAAATAATGTGAAAAAATTGCCATGGAAAAAATTTAGTGCACCTATTTTATGTTTATGGTCATCAGGTCAGAAGATTTTGCACTAGGCACTAGGTCAGCGTCCCCACCTGAATACCACCTGTGTTTACTGAAATTTGATATAAAAATCTGTGGTATTTAAATCAGGTGGGCCGTGCTGTGAAAACTAACAAAGATCTTGAACAGTACATTGATCTTGGGGATTTATCCTCGGCATGCATCACGACACCGGAAACATGTGGACCAGAGGGCGGTGCAGTCGGCTTCTGGTTCAAACTGGAATCATGTGATGATAAGAGTGGATTGATATCATCTGCTACCTCTGAAGGAATGTCTAAATCTGGCTTCTCGGTTACAGCTACTTGCAGATTTGGCGAGCTATAGTAATAAATTAATGGTGACTCGCAGAGAGTTACCTTTTTGGTTTACGGGCGGTTTTTTGCACAAAATGTTAGGATTTTTTCCCAAAACGCGGTGGAAAATATTATTGTAGGCAAGGTGAGATTAAAACCATGCCAGGTCACAATCAACACCAGGTCAGATTGAAACGAATATCAGACAATTCTTGCACGACTCTAACATTCTGCATAGAGACGTAGCAAAAAATGAATATCATTAAGTTTCAGTCAATCTGCAACTAGAATATGTCATGACTTAGTCTGGGTTAATCTTCAACTTGAATATATGTTCTTGACCCTATTGGGATGGCAATCATTACCAAAAATCACAAGAATGGCTCTCACGACTCTACTGTTCAGGATAGTGGTTTGCAACAAAAAAGAAAATCACTAAACTTGGGTCAATCTTCAACTTGACCACATTAGAATCTGAACTATATTGAATATTGAATCTGAACTGCAACTAAAAATCACAAAAATTGCTACAAGGACGCTACTAGTATGCACACAGACTTGCAACAAAAACCAAGTTTAGGTAAATCTTTACTTAAACATGTTGTCAGCAAGATGGCAGGCATTACCAAAATTCACAATAATGGCTACCATTACTGTACTGTTCAACATAGAGTCTTGCAACAAAAGCAAAACACCAATAAGTTTTGGTAAATGTTCAGCTTGGATATGTTGTTGGCCATCTTGGATGGTAGCTCTTGTAAAAATAACTGGTCATAGCTGACATCCAAGATGGATGACATCACGATTGCTGATCATGATGATCACCAAAAGTTCCCTCCAGTTAAACCAGAATTTTAAATGTTTCTAACTTTTCTGACTTTTCTGATGTTCAGCTCAATCTGATCTAGGGTGGGCTCAACCTCACCTCATGTAAGACACAACGATTCACCTTGATATTGCTAATCATTGGTTCATTTGATGAAAACAACTGCGATTTGTCTGCCGTCAGTAACCATCAATATTTTTGTGTTTGATGTTTATATCAGGAGTGGTTCACAATTTGGTAGCGAATCATAATCGTTTTTAAGTTATGTAAGTAGCAATCAAAACAGATTAGCATTATGAAAGCGGCTAGAATCCCAAAGTTGCGTAGCACGTAGTAGTCATGTAAATACTGTGGTATGTTATCAGTGGAAAC
>JBCAUG010717367.1:0-12818 GCA_038406175.1 Haplosyllis leylae | reverse complement strand
TTTGTTTTTTTACCTCTTCATCAAGATAGACATTATCCAAGTCTTTGCATTTACACGCAAATGGGTCTGGTATTTTTCGCCAACGGCCTGCCCTTTTATGAAAAACAAAATGGTAGAAATGAAAGCATTCCCAGACGCCAGTATTTAGTATGTTAAATAGACGGAAATATATAGAAAATGTGTTGAAAAATACTCACATGTTTAAAACTTGGTCTAAAATAAGTAGGTCAGTTTTGGCGGGAATTTACAGTCGACATCCGAAAATCCATCACAGAAAAATCAGGGGGCTGATTGAAATCACATATGTGCACAATGAAAACGGTTACCCATTTTCATTCACCCCCCGGGGCGTACGAAGCCTGTTTACCCGTTTTCATTCACCCCCCCGGGGCGTACGAAGTGAGGGGGTGAATGAAAACGTTACACCGGGATTAATGGGTCCTAATGTATAATACAGAAATGTTTACACTGGTCCGAGACAGGGAAAGGAACTTGACCCATTGTCTCCTATTTTCACAGTCTCTTTCCCTGTACCTGTTCCGGTCTTGGTCCCGTGCAGTGTAAATAAGCCATAACACCCAAGATAGTTTTGTATGTGGAAATGTCACACTTCTTCACACTTCCTTTAACTGATAACAACTCTGCTAAAATCCACATCCTAAATGTAATTTAACATACCATTTGACATCTGGATATGGTTCACCACTGAGAGTGGCTTCAAACTTGGCATCTCCCTTGAGAGGAGCGGTGCAGTTATCTGGCTTCTTAACAAAGTCAGGTACAGTGCCAGCTGTAAAAATTACAATTCAAATGGACTCGTAAATGAAATATTAAATAAATCATTTTGAAATATATATTTTGTGCATTTCCAAAAACATTCGGGCAGATTTGACAACTCACCATTGGGATCCTCCACTTTGACAGGTGCCGTTGCCAAACTGTCGTCGCCTGGTCCTGCGTCCGTTACAGCGCATACCTTAAACTCATACTCCTCACCCTCGTCTAGATTGGGTACCGTGCACTGCGTACCATCCACTGGGAATGCTGTGACAGGTTCCCAATTCGGTGATCCCTTCTTCTTCTTTTTAACAATGTATCCTAAACAAGGAAAAACAAAGCAATGTTTAAGAGGAAAAATAGCCCACGAGTTAGGTAAAATTAAAGCACTTAAAATAATTGTTTAAATAAATCATACCTTTAATTTTGCTGCCTCCATCATTTCGTGGCTTTGTCCAGCTAAGATCCACAGAGTTCTTTCCGACCTTATCCACAGTCGGGACACCAGGTGCTCCAGCTTTTGCTAAAGTTCACAAGGTTTCGGCACAAATGGTTGTAAAAATTTAATTACTTAAGAAATATATTAGTTAGCAATATCCATAATAAGAACTTAAACTTACTACACTTGGGTTTAGTTTCAACGGGTCCCGTGCTTCTGCTTGGATCACCCAGGCCAGCCTTGTTCCTTGCCTTGACACGGAATTCATATTCTGTGTTCTTCTTAAGATCGTCAGCTACAACAGAAAATAGAACATAAGAATATCAAAATTAAAATTTTAAGAAACAATTAAATGTATAATAAAAAATGACAAACAAACTGGATGCCAGAGACGTAAATTGTTGGGAGAATTGTACCAGTGAACGTAGTGTCCCTGCACGGGTGTCTATCATTCAGAGGCTTCCACTTGTCGGTTCCCTTTTCTCTGGCCTCCACCACGTATCCGTTGATCTTATTGCCACCATCACTCAGTGGTTTGCTCCAGGACAGCGTTACAGAATCCTCATCCACATCTTCCACCACAGGTTTACCAGGAGGATCTGGAGGATCTGGAAATGTAAAAAACCAAATCCCTATTATTATTAGGTTCATTGGATAAATTCTTAATAAGTTTTACCTTTATTGAATCATTTCACAAAAACAAAGTATTTATCTAGCTAATCTTTGAACTTACCGAATGGATGCTTGGCAATGATTGGTTTATCACAGACGAGAGGTTCACTGACTCCCTGGTCGTTGACAGCTGACACCCTGAACTCATACTCTTCGCCCTCATCCAAGTCATTCACTTCGTACTGTGTGCCTCGCACGAACTTGCTTACTGGCGTCCATTTTCCAGTTTTCTTGTCCTTCTTCTCCACAATGTAATTATTAACTGGACTTCCACCATCATCCTGGAAAGACAAGTAATGTACAGCAGTGAGAGGTAATGCTCAGTTTGTCGTTTGAATAATTTTCTGCTGTCGACATCTTAAACATAAAAATTGTAAACTATTCTCTTCAATGAAAAGAGTATTACCTCTGGCGGTTTCCAGGAAAGAAGACACGAATCTGGCGTAATGTCTGATATGTCCAAAGGACCTTTCGGTGAGCCCGCCTTGTCCTTCACTTGTAGGTTTACAGCAGCCTTGTCGGATCCTTTCTTGTTCTTCAGTTCCACCGTAATTTTACCTTCGTCTGGCTTGACTGCAGATTTACAATGAAGAATGACCTCGTCATCTGTCACTTCAATAGAGATACGATCATCAGGCAGGATTTCTTTCGGTCCATTGAAAAATCTGGCTTCTGGTTTTGGCTTTCCTTTGAAGGGAATCTTAATTTTGTACGGCTCCCCAGCATTAGCTGTGATATTTTGTCCGTAAGGATCGAGATTGATCTTTGGAGCACCTGAAATATTTGAAATAAATGCTCTTTAATTCTGTCCGTATCTATTCAATGTATTCTCAGTCTTTACCTATATTTACTTGTAATAAACCTGTTAAAATACAAAATAACTTGGTGCCTGAAAATTAAGTGAGGAAACATACATGGTGGTGCTTCTGGTTTGATTGCGTCGTCTGTCTCGGCATATTTTCCTGGACCAGCTTCATTTACAGCGGCGACCCTGAACTCATATGGTTTACCTTCTACCAAACCCTTTACTGTAAACTCAGTGTCAGGGATTTCACCAATGTTACACCTTAGGAAAGATAAAAATGTACATTTAATAATACTTCATCTGAAAATTGTACGTTTTGGTTGGCGCCTAAACTTTTGGTCAGGTTTCATTTTGGAGGCGCCAGTACAGTCAGTATATCTTAATGGCGTAAATAGTACAATGTTAATGGCGTCCTGGGATTCATCGGTGTGAAGTTTCTTCGCTTGTCTATTTATGTACTTACTTGGTCCACTTACGACCTCCTTTCTCCTTCTTTTCCACAACATACCCCGTGACCGGTCTGCCTCCGTCGCGTGTCGGTGGTTCCCAAGACAGGGTGATAGAGTCCTCCGTAGTTCCGACGCACTCGGGTGTACTAGGCGCTCCCGGTGGATCTGAAGTTAATTGATGAAGTGGTATCTACATTATTTTCAGAAAGTTTTACTCAAATCAATTCAGGTTTGTGTGTAAAATTTGGGATGTATTGTGTTCATGAGAAGCCACTTTTGTTGGACGAGAAAATAGCACGGTTAACAACCAAATTTAGTGCCGACACTGTCTGGACCAATTGTGTACGAAAGCCTGTCGTGAAAAACCAAATCGACATTCGAGGCTCTTACCGAAGGGATGTTTGGCTTTGATGGGTTCAGTTGTCATGAGAGGTTCGCTCTCGCCATGTTCGTTCACAGCCATGACTCTGAATTCATACTCTTCTCCTTCGTCGAGGTTCTTGGCAGTGCATTCTGGTTCTTTGAAGATGCCTGGTACCTTTGTCCATCTATTTGAACCTTTGGGTTTCTTTTCTACCACATATTTCTCAATCTTAGCGCCTCCATCGTCTGGAGGTGGTTTCCATGCTAAGCCAATAGAGTTAGCTGTTACGCCTGTCGTCTCTATTGGACCTTTAGGTTTAGCTGGTGCATCTGAAATTAGACATTTAATAGTCAGTAGTTAGCAATGCTTATCACACGAATAAGAAAAGTATTAATGTCATGTGTATTTCGTTTATATGGTAAAGACTTTTCGATGCAATTTAGGATATCAGTTCGTTTTGATTAGAAATTTACATGGGACTGTATATGTGTGTATTTTGCTAAGGAGATAATCTTATGACACTTAAAGAAAGAGAAATTCTCAAGATTCTTTTTTTAGTTTACATACCGAGAACAGTGACTTTGACAGTTCCTTTCGCTGTTCCAGATGGGTTGCTCAAGGTTATGGTGTATTCGCCAGTGTCCTTGCGCTCGGCTTTACCCACGGTCAACAGAGCCTTCTCGGGTGTTGTCTGCGAAATGTAAATGTGATTCCTCTTGAAGTCGATGCACCACAAATCAAATGTTCCCAACATTGTTTTGGAAGTGAGTATGAGTTAATATTCTTTTACATTTCTACATTGTACTAAAGAGGATAATGAAAAAAATAGAGCAACTTCGCTGGTTAATCTTTCCTCATTTGCTCAGTACGATAGTTTTCTATCAATCTAAGTTAAGACAGAAGAGTTTAATCACAGAAAAGAACTACCACCAGCTACACATGCAAAACTATTTGTCACTGGGACATCCCAGTAATGACCACTTACTTCGATGCTGGTCCTGTCGTCTTTGTTAACTGGATCAGTACCGTGTTCCCATGTAGCTGTGGGTGGCGGGTATCCTTTGATGGGAACTTCCACCTTGATTGTTTGACCAGCCTTGACAGTGATTGGTTTCAGAGCAGACAGATCCAGACTTGGCTTTTCTGTAATAATGTGCGATTAAATGGCTAAACTAAAGATGTTTCCGAATTCTAACTTGATTATGAATAGCGATGTGAGCAAACAGAAAAAGAGTGAGAGAACTGCAACAAAATATTCCTGTCACCAATAGTGCCTCGCCTCATATGCGAATGGCTGTCTTCACTTCTCACAAGGAGATAAAGAACTATGGTGAAGTTAAAGCTTGTTAATCAAAGGCAAGACAAACACCATTACCATCTCATTGTGGCAAATATATCGAAAACTTACGCGGCTGAGTTTCCACAACCACTGGGCTAGTTGCTTTACTGGCCTGACCAGGACCTAATTCATTGACGGCTTTAACCCTGAACTGGTACTTCTTGCCTTCTTTCAGCCGGGGAATGGTGCATTTAGTGTCCTTGATTGGCACGGGAGTTGCTTCAGACCAGTCACCATCTTCAGGTTTCACCTCTACTACATATCCCTTAATATGACCACCACCGTCATCTTTTGGTTTCTCCCAGGCAAGACTGACGGAATCTTTGGTGATATCAGTAACCTCAGGTTGAGAAGGAGGCCCAGCCTCAACTGAAAAAATAATTTGCCATGTTTTAAGCGAGACAAGTGGTGACAGACAAGTTGAATCTATTCAATTTGACTGAAATGGATGTTCGGCATTTATTTGTTCCTATTTTTTTTGAGTTTTAACTCTTCCGCTTACAGATGGGATCTCTGACAATATGTGGTTTGGTCGGTTTGCTCGGTTTGCCTGGACCACCATCATTCACAGCGGTAACTCTGAACTCCATCTCAGCTCCCTCGGGCAGATTGATCACTGTGTAGCCGGTTTCAGGTACTGGGAAAGAATTTGCCTTTTGCCATTCCCCATGGCCTTTGGTCTTCTTCTTTTCAACAATATACCCTGAAATAGGATGCATTTCTACTATGTACCCTGAAACGAAAAAGAACAAGAAAGCGACACTCAACAAATAGTTCAAACAAAATCAAGCGATTAGTAATGGCTTTTATTTTTTAAATGTTTTTTGCAGTCATATAACAGCTCAAGAAATTATGAAACTTTTCTCTGGATTTCGTCAAAGTTTTCCAATGTGGAGCTTTATTTTTTTATCCGAAATTTATATAGCCGCCAGACTGTCTTTTGTCAAGAGACAGATTTCTTCTCTTGGAAAGTGGGAATAAAGAGAGGTTAATACATATGACAACATATCAAAATCACTACAACTACTCAAACAAGTGCCTATTTGTTTAGTTTAGTGATTCAATGAAAATTTTTGGACAAAGATGAGCAGTACATGATTTTTCATTAGCCTATGCTTGGCCAGACATCTGGTTTAGTTTTACTACTGTACAGATGTAAAATCACAAATACACATTTGGATGAGACGCGGTGCGACATTTGGTTGGTCATTTGGTGTCAGGTCAAAATTGATTGCATTTTGGTAGAAGCACAAAGACAATCAAATGAACTTGTGAGGGACACCCTGATGTGATCAACACACAGCAACAGGTATCACATTTCTCCATTTAAAGGTGTACGCAACAACGCTCAACGCTGCGGCGGCAATCGCTGACGATACTTACTCAAATTCCTGTTAGTATTTCTTGAGATGAAATATTTCACGTTGGAATCACGCGCACAAATTTTATTATTTGCAATTGAATAATCACTACTGTCAGTAAATTCTGTTCTTTGGTCGGATGGTATCTTCATTTATAAACTAAAACTTTGAGATACATCACAGGGGGGCTCTAGAGTTCCAATACAATCTAAGGATCTCCCAATACATCAACGTATAGCAACTAAACTTACTTGAAAAACTTTGAATATTGGACAATCCTATGGTACTAATTACAATGGTAATGCTATGAAGACTATACATTGCTTTTGCAATATTAAATGTACCTTTGATTGGGTTTCCACCGTCTTCGTCAGGTTTCTTCCATTTCAGAGTGACTGAGCTCTTATCATATTTCGTGATCTCAAGATTCTTAGGCTCAGAAGGAGGATCTGCAAATAAAGCTGATTTTGTTCAGTCGAGTTCTTTGCATTAATAAAAAATGGATGTAACTGTGAAAGCAAATCACTTGTGTAAAACGTAAACTTGTTTATTTACCAAATGGATTTTTGGCCAGGATGGCCTTGTCCGTCTCCGTCGGATCACTGACACCGTAGATATTTGCTGCCTTAACTCGAAACTTGTATTTCTTGCCAGGGGTGAGATCCTTAACCTGGCAATCAGTGCCGCTACCCAGGTTTGGTACTTTCTCCCAGAAGGTTGATCCCTCTTCCTGCTTCTCAACAATGTACTCTGTGATGTCACCTCCTCCATCGTCGGGAGGAGGAGACCACGACAACTTGCAATGATCAGCAAATATGTCTGACGCTTTAACATTTTCTGGTGGAGCTGGCTTGTCTGTAAGTGTCAGAGAATAACGTGGATACTCGTTGGAAATTTGTATTTTGATCATGCCATGAACGAAAGTGTATTTCCTTCCAAGATAGTTGCTTGAGATCTGACTTGGATTATGTATGTATCCAAATTTGAATGGAAGAATTATTTCAATTGGTTAGCGCAATTCATCACTCTTTACAATTAATCTGTTTAAAGATTATGTTTCTGAAACAAATTAATATGTGTGCAGAAAAGTTTGTTTGGAGGTCCTCTTACCAAGTACAATCACTTCAATATCACCAGAATCCTCTCCAAACTCATTTTTCAGCGCAATCTTGTATTTTCCGGTGTCTCCTCTTTCGGAAACAGGAACATGTAATTTGGCTACTTCATCATTGTTTTCTAACTGAGCCTGCAATAATTATCAAAAATTATTATCAAAATTGAGAGGAATTTACAGAAATTGTTTTCCTTAATGGCAATATAAAATAAAACAAGGATTTACTCACCTTTGGACCATTAGGAACATCCTTGCCATCTTTGGACCACGTTACAGTTGGTGTTGGAGAGCCCACAATGGGAATGTCGATCTTGATAGGTTCTCCTGCCTTAACCTTGATTGCTCTACCCGAAAGGCCTGATAAATCCAGCTTTGGTGCCTCTGTGAACAAAAAGCGGGTGTGAGTAAATAAACAAAGTAGTCTGAAAGAATGAAATAATTTCTTGCAAATATCGATCAATCACATCTTTGCACAATTTGGCGTGTTGTTAACAAATATCAACGTGAGCCTACGTTTGAGCGGTTTAGCTTTGATTGGTTTGGAAGCATCGCTTGGCTCGGATTCTCCACCCTCATTTATTGCAGCTACTCTGTATTCATACTCCTTTCCAGCTTGTACTTTTTCATCCTTGAAGCTTGGTGTCTGTAAGAAAATTCATGCACGAATTTCATGTGTTCTTGGTATGAAAATAAAGGCTAATGTGTGATAATTTTGAATGGTTTGTGTCATGTGGACATCTAAGCTTACCTTGACAGGGTCTCTGTTCACTTTGTTCCACCTGCCAGTGCGTGGATCTTTGCGTTCCACGTTGTAACCTGTGATTGGGGCTCCACCATCTTTTCTTGGTGGATCCCACTCAATTTCGATAAAGTCTTTATCACTGTCTTTAACCTCTGGAGTTCCCGGTTTGCCAGGCTTGTCTTAAATAAAGATAACTTTGGTAACGTTTGAGTACCAGGAATTCATATGGAAGATATGAAGTGATTCACTTGCTTACCAATTTGAATTGTATACTTGACCGGTTTATGAACTACCATACATTATGATTTCTTCAATATAAATTCAGATCTGTAGTCTAACAGCTCTTCCCCTAGGCGGTTTATTCGCAAGGCTTAGTGCGATCTTACCGAAAGGATTCTTGGCCTTTGTTGGGTGTTTAGTTTCCAGTGGCTCTGATGTTCCGTTTTTGTTCTCAGCCATCACTCTGAACATGTACTCCTCACCCTCCTTTAGTTTAGGCACAAGGCACTCTGTTTGGTCTGGGGGTATTGTGCCAGGTACCTTCTCCCAGCGACCGTTCTTCGGGTTCATCTTCTCAACGACATAACCACTAAAATGAAAAAAATAAGTGAAATCGGTACATTTGTGTCCTCAAATTGTGATCAAATTTACTTTGACATTGTGAAAAGAAAAGAAAATGAGCAAGATACCAAGCAATATCCAGCATTGGATATTAATGGGTGTTTGATAGGTGAAATGATTATTTTATTCTTACGTGATCTCGTTGCCACCATCATCTTTTGGTTTGTTCCATGAAACTAAAGCTCTGTCTTTCTTGACGTCACTGACTTCCAGCGGACCTTCAGGACGGCCAGGTGGTCCTAAAATACATCAACATTATTGTAAATTACTGCTTAAAACTGTTTCCTTTGATACAGAAATGGGTTCCCCAATAAACAGATTAATATAAATATGAAATTGAAAATTACCAAGGACTATGCAGTCAATTTCGGCGCTATCTTCACCAAACTCATTAAAGACCGTGACCTTGAAGATTCCTGTGTCTTTTCTTTCACATTTCTTAAATGTCAATGTTGTTTCGTACTGAGCCGTGTGGATGGAAACTTGGTCGGATTTTATAAGTTCCTACAAACAACAGAAAATGAATAGAAATACGACCACAGAACAAAGATCAAACTACAGAGCATTCTCTTACCCTCTTCTATTTCTAGGTTACGATGTATTTTTGAGTAAGCAAAATGCGTAAATACATTTAGTAGTACAAAATGAATCTGTGGAATTGGTTTAAGGAAATGTATTTTGAACTGTAAGAAAATAAAAAATGAACGAAAATTTCCGTCATGCGCATGAATCAAAACTATAAGTCTGTTTGCAGGTATCTGGGGAGGGAGTATTATAAATAAAAGACGGGTATCTGTAATGTGAGTAACTACCTTACGATATGATGTTCTGTATGTTATCAAATTGGAATGTCAACACGAGAAAAGAAAGTGTTCAGTTTGTGATGAAAAATTTTGTCCTCTTTCACAAACCATTAGATTGGGTAAAATCAAGATTGAGGTATGGTGAGTATGGATGTGGATAATTTTCCTAAAGTTTTATTTACTCAACTGTACTCGGTATCTAATCACTTTCTTTCCCATGAATGTATTAACAAATGAAAGGCGCGGAAGCGCAACTATCCTATTGGTAATGTAATGTGAGTTGTATTCAGCTACAAAAGCGTCAAACATCTGCATATATGTAACTACATAACTACAAAATTTAGAAAGCCGAAATATGACAAGACCGTATTGGATTGTATTGTATTGGAACCAAATTTATTGTATTCTTAGTTTGAAATTATTCGCTAAAACGTGCATTTTTAATGTCAAAATTTCGCTGATGTCATGGACTTCCTCAGATGCACATTATCAGGCTGTAAGTAACGGCCAAGCAGAAGTTTTTAAAATAGCGATAATATTTTTTGTGATGCTTGAATAATTGCCCTTAAAAATGGAAATGAAATATTTAGTTTGCAAAACAGATGAAGGTATTCTGAAATAAAGAGAGAAACGTATTTTAACTTTGCGCACAACACAACGAAAAGAAATATAACATAATACAACACAAAGAAAGCTTTTTACAATTCGTGTTTATGTACTTATTTTTGTTTCATGGATAATAGGATAATATGTTTGTTGTTGTTTTTTTCAGCCCTCCTATCACACATATTTTGAAAGTCGTTATATGCAGATGGCATTTTGGGTATTTGAATGTCTGATCATATAGCACACAAAACGTCAAATTGAGACATTCAAATTGTGTGACTCGGGTACTAATGTAAGAAATAACTCGTGTGAGCACTTATATCTACGCTACGCGTGCGCAGTAATGCTGGTAACCACCACCAGGTGGCACCAGACGGTAAACTACCTCAGGAGGTACAATGGAAATGGGACGAAAAGATACACGTCCATCATCTTCACCAGTGAGGTCCTGTTCATATACAAGCAATACAAACACAGTGATAATATTGATATCCATATAGCACGTGTGTGTATTTGGAATGCAACGCTATATTTCTTAAAGACTTTTTAATGTAGAATTATAGAAAGAAAACTAAATAGGTCATTGTTTTTAAGGCAAAAGCTTGCAATGTAAGGATAAGAAGTAAGTTACTTTGCAAGACGTGAAGGATAATAAGTAACTTTGGTAATTTATCACAAAGATAAAAACAATGAGTACTAAAGCAATGCAGGGACACTTGAAACGTAGCTTGCTTTGTTACTGTCCACCAATCTTCAAGAAGAGGTGACAGAAGTTATTTGTATTAAAAAATAAAGTTGTGGCAACAGGTATAAAAATGTCACAGACATAAACCACGTTGGAGTTGCAGTAAAGGAGATATTTTGACTGATAATTGGTGAAGTTAAAATTATCTTAAATATCCCCTTTGAATCGGACTTACTTTGAAAGCTATACCCTGTGTATGAATAAGAAGTAAGCAGTGTAATCTGAGTTAAGCGATCAATTATTTACTTGTACATCCCAATAAGTTATAAGAATAGTCTTTTCAGAAAGAAAAGCAACATAATGAAGTCTCAGGAAAAACCCAACCATTAATTAGTCATTTGTTGAGAATGGAATGATTAAATGCGTACCTTTCCTCCCTTTTCCCATCTTGCATCTGGCATTGGTTCACCCATGAATTTCACTGTGATCACAATGGTTTGCCCTCGTTTGTACTTTTCACTTTCATTGAAGCTGTCCCTAAATATACGCGGTTTCACTGCAATGGATGAGCAAACGAAAAATATTATCTTTCAGGAAACACATTCTTTCAAACGCTTTAACACAGAACAATTATTATTCTTAAAGTAATATTTAGATCTAGATCTAATAAAACATTGTGAAATCGATCTCTGTCACATGCCTCTTCTGGCCTTGCAGAGAACCCGTTTGGTTTCGTCACTAGGTTCACCAGGTCCGGCCTCGTTGACTGGTATAACACGGAACTCGTATTCCTGACCCTCCTCTAGACCTGGAACATGAGCATTGGTTTGTTCTGCTGGTACTGAGCCGACCTGTGGAACACATTATCAATACCTCGGAATTATTATCCATTGATACCAAGAATGGTAAAAGCAGAATGTATAAACGTGTCGTGACATTATGTAAAGTAGTAAACAAAAACTTGCCTTTTCCCAGTCTCCAAACTTTGGTTTCTTCTCCACAATGTATTTGAGAATTGGAGCACCACCATCGTTCTTTGGAGGGTCCCATTTCAGATCTACGTGATCTTTATCATAATCTGTTATCTCTGGTCTGCTTGGTGGGCCTGGTGGATCTGGACATTAAAATGCAAAAAATGACAGTAGACAACATAAATACCGATTACATGTATTAACAACTCTAAACTACAAATGCTAAAATAATACCCCAGGGGTCTTTTGCCAGTGTTTCCTTCTCGGTAACTAATGGTTCGCTCTCCCCCTCCTCATTGACAGCCTTCACCCGGAACATGTAACGATGACCAGGTTCCAAGCCTGGCACACCGCACTGTAAATCTTCCACCTGGAATAAGCGTGAAATACCTTGAATGCCGTGAGCGACAAATATCTTTGAAAAAGTGAGTTAGCAAATTGGTAAGTGAGAAGTAGGACCATATGGAATGCACAGATATCAAAAAGATACTCCTGTCGTAACACCTAAAATGTAAATCATAACAGATGATCGTTTTAATCCCAGAATTATCATACCAGGTAGACTACAAACCTCTCCAACTTTCATCCACTTTCCGGATTTGACGTCCATGGCCTCGACCTGGTAGTACAAGATTGGTAAGCCGCCATCATCCTTCGGCGCTCTCCACGTCAAATGGCAGCGATCCTTGTAAACAGCGTCTACTTTAAGCGGTCCCAGAGGTCTAGTTGGTTTATCTAGCCAGAATAAAAATAAGATGAAATTACATAATAGAAATACACCATAAAAGAATGGAAATCACTTTCAACGTGAAATTTCATGCACAGTACATTTTTCTGCATAATTCCCATCACAACACAAAAGCAGACAAGAAAGTCCTCCTGCGTGAACGCAAGAGGCATACCACCCGCTGCTTAGCCGACCTATTCCCGGGGAATTATGTCCCCCCCCCAAAAAAATTTTCAAAAAAAAAATTTTTAAATAATATTTTTAAAAAAAATTTTTTTTTTTTTAAATTTTTTGGGGGGGGGTACTCAGCCTAAGTACCCCCCTGGGACCGAGTAACCCCCGG
>JBCAUG010717356.1:0-12819 GCA_038406175.1 Haplosyllis leylae | reverse complement strand
ACTCAATGTATCAGGCTTAAGTACTGAGAGCAGCTTAGAAGATTGTAACATTCAGCAATAAACCATATCAACTATACCTACATCTTGCTTATGTGTGACCGGACGTAAGACATCCCTCGGAGGATCCTAGGTACCGGAGGTTCAGTAGGTTTGCCCGAGACATATATCAACTCAGCCGTACCTGAGTACTACACCGTTCTACCACAGCCAAAAGACCTCGCATCAACCCCCAGTACAATAATGAAACAATTGGCTTTGTGTGGAGAAGGGCAGGAAGGCTCATTGGAGTCCTGGAAGGCATTCAGTGAGGAGTGAAATTTTAGATTTTTTTCCAATTTTAACCTCACGGAATACATACTTAGAATTGGAATATCTGTATGAAACCTCATCTGTCTGCTGTTTGGATATGTATCTATCTGTGTGCAAAAGGATTATTTATTTGGATTAGTATTTCTATGTAAAAAACTACCACGAAAATGGGATTTGCCACAGTTTTGACTTTCTACAAAACAAGGAAAAGGTCAAAATTTGTAATTCTAATGATATTTTCGTTGCTATAGTAGTAATCTACATGAAATTCTGACCAGGTAACATGTGTTGCAAGGTTATTTTTGCTTTTTGTTTTAGGTGCAGATATGTGACAAAATGTCACTTTTTTGGCAGGTGTCATGCCAGCATTGGAGGCCACTGCTAATTGTTATTGAAAACAATAACAAGTAACAGTGGGTTTCCACGCTGGTAAGACCCTCCTTTGATGAATAGAGGCTCGCGCCAAAGTGTTTTAAAGTGAAATAAATGCTTTTTAGGTCTTTCTCGGCCCCTGGATGGAGCACCACCTTGTGCGGTATGCCTCCAGATAAAACTGGTGTCAATGAGAATGACTGGGTACCTAATTGGTTGGGAGCAGACAATGCTTACCTCTGTCATGGGAGGAGAAACAAGAATACCTTGTGTCTTTCAGGTAATTTACATCACACTGTCTCTTTGGTTTCGCAAGTGTTGTAGTACCTCAAAAAGATCTGACATAATGGATACAAAGGCCTGTTGCGATCTTTGAATACGCAGCATGCAGTTTCATCTTAACATTCCAAATTATTACAGAATATAAAAACTCAAGATGCTACAGTGGGAACGGCATCTTTCTTCGACTGGTGGTGGATTGAGATGATGTCCAGCAGAGGATATCCAGGATATGTGGACAAGGATGTTCAGTACTGGATGGATATGGGATCCGGTTATGGCTAGAAACGTCGGTGCTTATCTGGAGGATGTCTTAGTGTCTGCTGAGAGATCTTACACTTTCATTTATCTTGGTTTGTACTTTTGCTCTGCATTCTTTCCCGTTTCCTTCGTTTCCTTTTTCTGACATGCCTTTGGCAAGCGCATTTCGGCAGTCGAATTGGTATTATTTGAAATATACTCCACCTTTTGCTGTATTAAGCCTGTTACAAAAGAATTCTTTTCTGAAGTTAATGTATCTTTGCTAAACTTAATTATCGTTCATCAGGAAACGTAGACAGTTCTGGTCATGGTTTTGGCTGGTGTAGCAATCAGCACCTTAGGGCGTACAACATGGCTGATAATCAAGTCGGTGTACTGCTGGATGCCATAGACAGGATCAACGCGACCGATCAGACCATGGTCGTAATTAGGTATGACAAGTCAAACAAGTAACGAATTCCTTCAACCAGCTCTTGTAAAATTATTCAAGAAACAAGAATGTCCTCCTGCGTGAACGCAAGAGACATACCGCCCGCCGGGTAGCAAGTACTCGCTCTGCTGTCCTATCCTAGGGGGGTGTACCCCAGCTGGGGGGGAAGGTACCCCAGGTAGCCCCCCACCCCCTGGCTGGACCTGGCTTGGTTTTCCCCCCTCCCCCCGGCTGGACCTGGCTGGGTACCCCCCCCCCCGCGTGGACAGATAGACAAACTGAAAATATTACCTTCCCTCGTACTACGTACGCGGGCGGTAATAAGAACCACTTCAATTTTTCATTTCAGTTCTGATCACGGAGGACATGACTTCGGTCACGGTGAGGCTATAGATGATGATATGTTGATACCCATGATACTGAAGGGACCAGGCATCAAGAGAAATTATACTTTCAATTATGAAGTCTTAAACCAAGATATTGTTCCTACTATCATGTGGGCACTGGGTCTCACACCCAGCAAGTGGTGGACAGGGAAAATAATGTGGGAGGCTTTCGAAGATCTGAACCCTTAGAGACATTTAATAATTTACCCTATTTTTTGAAAATAAACATTCTAAATTTTACACGTTGTAAATATGGTTATACCACTGCAATTTTTGCAATTTTTGTTTGTTTTTGTCGTGAATTATATATTCAGCAAAATTTATTTCCAAAAGTCCCAAGAGTAAATAATTCTGGTATTTCGGTTAAAATTTCCAAAACGTCACTGCTTTCGTAATCTGATGCATTTATGACCAAATTACGTTATTACTGTGTCACAAAGGTCCCTAAATTGTGTGTGATAACCGTTGTGTTATAATTTTAAAATGGATCATTAACCACACATTTTTAGCATGGAGGCAAAAAGATTGTGATGCGCTCACTTATATTCACTGACAGCTAGGAAAACACTGTTTTATTTAGAAGCTATTTACGCTTGCTGTGACGTCTGAATTTAAACTGCTATAAAATAAAGATCAACTTTGCTTTTATTTAGCAAAACAAGTGAGAAAGATGTGTATTTTGATAAAAATAGAGAGCTTTATTTTGGCTGCTACATTGATGGTACTTGCTGTATCATCTTCGCCAAATCCGAACAGAAGAGACATGAATATCGTCTCCAGTCGGGGCCACATAACCAGATCTAACGGCTGTGATGAAGATTGCAGAAGAAATATGAGACGAAGAAAACTAATAGAGACTAAAGATTACATGACTTCAGTACGGAACGGCGAGCTGACGGAAAAGGAGCAACATACGCACATTATGCTGGACCGTCTTATGTCACGTACGTATGAGAATCCTTCTCAAAACGTAATATTTTATAAGCTACTATTCTTTTTTGGCTACTTCAAAGTAAACTTGATTGTGGTAATTAATTCAAGGTTTAACTGCATGAATTGACAACTATTTCATAATTTGCTTTGTGTTGCAGTTCCAAATATTCAGAAGGAATATTTCGTTGTGACTCTCAATTTATGATCGTAAAATGAAAAGGTTCGAGTCCCTCAAGACTGGATGGTTGAACACAGTAAATTATCACTTACATGTACTGAAAGAGGGGCATTTAGGATTCTTTGATAAGATCGGTAACGCAACTCATATTCAATAGTTTTAACATTTTCTCATAGACTACAGCCGAGAAGAATTGCCGATGAGCCCAAACCCTACCGAGGTTTTAGTGGAGATTGACATTCAGGACATATCGGACATCAGTGAATACACAATGGACTATTCCGTGAGATGTCATTTGAAGCAATGGTACAGAGATCCCAGATTACAGGTGAAAAAACTGCATCATAGCAGAAATTACCTTGTATGGCCACCCACTATGAACAACTACATTCAAGCAATTTTTTTCACAAGTATATTCAGACGGACGCCTGTCACATGTTACCGCCCGCATTCCGAAGGATGCGTGAAGGTAATGTTTTCACAGGTGTCTGTCTACAAGGGCGGGTACCCCTGGTCCTGTCCAGTCAGGTACTGTTCATGTCCTGCCCAGGGGGACCCCAGATAGAACCAGGGGGTGCCCGCTCCCCCTCCTGATAGGGTATCCCTAGTCCTCCTGGACATGACTGGGGTACCCCCCCACCCCCGATAAGACCACGGTTTGATTCGAACGCCACGGGCGGTATGCCTCTTGCGGTCACGCAGGAGGACTTTCTTGTGAAAAAATATTTTTGAATACATGACATTTTCATTAAGTAGGCCCATGCTCCACGATTTATAGGCTATTTCTGAATTTTACAATTTTTTACGTGGACGAAACTCGATTTTTAGTTTTTCAATGTTTCAAACAATTTCCAAGGGTTTTCAACGATTCTCTATTTACATTTTTCTCTTCTTTTAGTTTGATTCCTCAAACTCTCATGAGAATACATCGAAAGTTATAAAACTATCTGCTATTGATCTTGCAACACAACTCTGGGTTCCAGATATTACTTTTACGTGAGTACACCAGCGTGAATTATTACGAAGCTAATTAATAGCCAAACCTATTGATGGAATATTCATGTTCAAAAATTCGAAAAAAAACTCAATGTCAGTATGCATTTAATGCAAACTTTTTAAAAATCGTATCCATTAAAAGTTGTATGACAAAGTGCAACTATTTGGGGCGTCAAATGGCTTTTGATTAGATCTTACTTTACTGTTGACCTTCTGTAAGGAATGGGAGAGACCCTCAAGCATTAGATCCAGAATACATGACTGAGTACAACACATTGGGCAGACTGAACTCATCCGGTTGGGTGTACTTCGTCAGAGACCTGGATATCAAGTTCAAATGTCAAATGGACCTCAAGGTAAAAATATTGTTTCCTTTTCACTTCCAAAACATGCACAAATGGTCAAAACGTTTCCAGTTGCAACCTTTTTTTAAATATATTGGTGATATGCAACGTATTTTGTACCCATTGTAGAAGAATTGGGCATCAGCATCGCAAAATCTCATCAACTGCTGGATGGTCACTGACATAAGTTAGCACAATAATTTGTTGTTTTTTTAATTTTAGAATTATCCGTTTGACGTCCAGAAATGTGGCATATATCTCGAAAGTTTCAAGTACAATATCGGTGAGATGTACTTCAGTGATGTAACAGCGATGGCCAAAAAGGAGCCGGTGGATGATTTTCTTCTTGAGAGTTACGATTCCGTCAACTGTACGGATGCAGAAAATCCGGATGCAGTCCCATGTCATTACATAATGCTAACTCTGACACGACAAACTGGCTACTTCATTCTGCAGGTAAATTGGTGCACGAAATGTACGGAAAAAACACACGCGAATATTACTCGGTGCAAACCGTACTTGGGGTAACCGAACATGGTCTCAGTTCCTGCTTAAACGGCTATATATTCTTGTTATACGTGTAAACCTTTAGAAGGAATTGTTCTACTTTAAACCGAACCTCACTTGATGGGTACGAGCTGAAATATTCCATGTTGGAATATTATTCTGCTGGGACAGATCTAACACAAAATGTTTTATGATATTTACACCAGATGCAACTTTGTAGGTATATACGCCAAGTATCCTCGTCGTAATGTTATCATGGATCATATTCTGGATTGAAATGGATTCTGGAAATCAAGTACACAAAGTTTTTTTTTAAAAATTTCAATTTCTATTGAAATGCCCTGAGGTTGTGTACTCGTAATCAAATGAACGGTTTTGCTTCAGATGAATTTGTCAATCCTGCTCGTCCTAACAATAAGTACACTGAATTATGGATCCCAGACATCGCTGCCCAGGGTCTCCTACATAAAAGCGATTGACGTTTGGTTTCAAGGTAGATTAACAAGATAATAGTCATACCGAGTCCGAATTAAAAGTTACACGGCAAAATGGATCTCAATACATGATTTATGCATGGGTTTTATGCATGTCTCTCTTTTTGAAATTTGTTGTTTTTTTGTCATATTAATATTGTCATTGTTGTTGAACTATTTAAATGTATTTCAGGTTGCCTCGTGTTCGTCTGTCTTTCATTGCTTGAAGCTGTGTTTGTCAGTTACATTTCAAAATGGAGTGAACAGACAGACAGACGCGCAGGTTCTTTCAACTACCCTGGCTGGAACAACAACGACAAAATCATGGATGTGGAACTCAATAAGCCATCAAACAAATTCGGACCAAAAATCCGAACAGAAAGAATTCATAAGGTTTCCAGAGTGATTTTTCCGGTTTTATTTGTCTTTTTTAACATTGGTTATTTCTTGTATTATTTCTGCGTGTAGAAGTCAAACGGTCCAAGTTTTGATTTTCTTCTCATGCAGGGCAGATGTTAAACATTTTAATTTTACCAAAAAAGTCACAATTTTAAGGGAAATGTAAAGAACCTATTTTTAATGGTCATCCTCACTACACACGCACCCATCATCAACTAACATTGATTGCACACTACAATAAACTTAGTTAAAATTTTAACAAATTGCATAGCCTTCTACTGAACATACAAGTGACATAAAGAGGAGTCGGGAGCGTGTCCGATTGCAAAGACGAGTGAATGAGCGCAGGGAGTGCAAACAATATGATTGCGCTTACAGGATTGCAGTGATTGCAGGAAGCTTGAAACCTTTGCTTTGTGTGCTCACAAAAATGCACTAAAATGAGCATATTTAACTTTCTAGCAATCATCTGTTTGATTTCCTGTATATTTGGCCATAATTTTTTCCTTTTTATTGAAGCATAAGAAATATTTGAAATAATAAATTTTCTACCACAAAAGCAGATTTAATGAATTTAATGTCTTTTGACATTTTAATCTAAAAAATGGCTCAGCAGAAAAACTCAAAATTTGCCTCATAGTTTTTACTTTTATTCATATATTTGGACATAATTTTAGGCTGACATTCAGCAGTTATATATTCTGATACAGATGGATTTAAATCTATCTCTCAGACACTCCATAGAAGTCAATGCACTTTTTTGGGGGTTTTTGCAACCATTAAATTTTCGTGCATTCAGCCTCGCTCCCGACCCCTGATAAAGATAACGTAAGAAATAAAATTTACACTTGTTGCGGTCACAAAGGGTACATTCTTCGCACAAGCATGTAAAGAGTGTGGACTTGAATTTTTGTGAATCTTATAAGTCAAATGACGATACGCGTCGCAGTCCGTGAATACGAGGATAGGAAAAAGTTCAGTAGTAACCTGTTCGTGTCTGTTCAGATGTTGATCCTTCCTAGCAGAGGTTGAGGTTGAGATACGACGCACCCAAAAACATAATCAACAGTGAAATCGAGTATGTTTAAAAATATTCATTTTTCATAACATATTCAATTTCACAGATGATTATCTTTTACACTTCAGTACTGCAGAATACCAAACATACTCGACAGTTAAATTGAGTATGTTACGAAAAATGAATATTTTTAAACATACTCTATTTAACTATCAATTTTGTTATTTTCGTCTATAGCTCAAGCTAAACAAGAACATGTTCAGATCACAATTTTTAGCAGTTTGACCTGGGAACTATATAAATGTCATATGAGCAAAATCTACTTTATTGATAAAAATTTGGCTTGTTCACATATATTGAAATGAAACTTGCTTAAAAAGAAAGATCAAAGGGTTGTAATGGCAAAGTCATGTAAAAATAAAATTGCAAAAAAAAAAACTATACTTTAGTTTGAGATTTGATTACTGAAAAAGTGCCTCCCGTAAGCCTCTGTTTGTGTTTGAGTAGTGAGCTACAGTTTAGGGCGGTTAATCTAGCTTGCAGGTAAATGAGCTAGATCCTGAAAGTTTGGATCTAGCTCATCCGGGAATGAGCTAGATTCCAGACTTTTGTAAACAATAACATCAGACCAGATTGTTAAATTTTCAATTAATTAATTATAGCATCACAGGGGTAAAGGTCTGTCTGCAAGACAGATAGATTGTAAATACTCTAATCTGTGTGTTGGTAAGCTGTTGATCTCTTTTCTTTAGCAAAGTTACATCACAGCCATCTTTATGTGAACTATTTTAAAGGAACTAGTTTTATTATTTTTGTGTGACTTTTATGTCCAATGAACTTTAACTACATCCATGCTCGAAATTAATATTCTATCAAATAAAATGGATTAAAAAATCATCACATACTGTGAACCATAAATTTCTTGTGGAAGAAACTTTTCAGACCATAAATTGCTTTGATCAATTAAGCCTTGCATTTGGTGCCCGAAGCCATTACATAAAATGTTTCATTGATTTACTCCTGACAAACAATTCCAGACACCTGGGTGGGAAGTACTCGGAGAGCAGCTTCAACAGCACACCTGTAAAATTTACTCAGGTCTTGGATGTTAGGGGTAGCTATTTGAAACAATATCAAATTGGAATTGGATAAAGCGTTTTTGGAAAAGAGTAGCTGCCATGTATCCAGGTGTTATATTCGTACTGATTCATTTCTTGGGAATTTTGTATGTTTTAATTTCAACCGGCGTAGATTGTGCTAGGAGAGAATATTACATTGGAACTAAACCAAAAAGAAGAGCTGCCAGGGCCTGCAATATCTTGATTCTTTACCATATGTTTCTCTCCGCTGCAGCTGTGGTTTTAGGAATCATTTATGACACGAATCAAACGGACTCGGAAAAGCGTAGAAATTCAACCATTTTTGTTCTCCTCTGGCTGTCAGCAGCAGCAAATTACTCCTTTTCATTATTGGTTCTTGCAGTTTGCGCCACTTTCAGTCAATATTTCTATGGTTACAAAAAATCTGGATGCATTCATGCCGGGCATGTGTTTGAATTGCTAACTTTCATTTTATTCTGGAGTTCAGTAGGCCTCATGGTCATCTGTCAACAAAGGGAATGTATTGGACTCCCACCTTTACTGTACAAATATGCTGATGCATTATTTGGATTAGCTGCCATTCTTTTATTCACATTTTACTTAATCTTACTATTCCTAGCGATATGGAATACTTATGCTGATAAACTGATATCAAAAGAAGAAGCCGTGGACCGAATCAATCAAAGGATACAAGAGCAGGTGTTTATCGGATGGATGTTACGTTGCGGTCATACGGAGGGGAACATCTGCAGCGGTAAGAACGACAGACAATTTGATTTAAAGTCTAATCCACCATGCATAGAAACGGGACTGGGACAGGGACATGAACTAGACCAGCGCAATAGGGTTTTCCCTAAATGCTTTCACTGAATTCAGCGAATTCAGTGACAAAAATATTTAAAAGAACAAGAAAGTCCTCCTGCATGAACGCAAGAGGCATACCGACTGCGGCGTAGCAAGTGCTTGCTCTGCTGCCCTATTCCTAGGGGAGGGGGTACCCAACCGGGGGGTACCTGATCTGGGTGGTACCCACACAGGGGGTACCTAAGCTGGGGTATCCCAGGTACCCCCCCCAGGCTGGACCTGGCTCAGATACCTCTCCCCCCCCTGGCTGGACCTGGGCTCGGGTACCCCCCCTCCGTGGACTGACAAACAAAGTGAAAATATTACCTCCTCTCATACTACGTACACGGTCGGTAAAAAGGATTGCTGTACTCAAACCCACTATCTCCTGTGTGTTGCTGTACTCGACCCCACTATCTCCTGTATGAGAGACAGAGACTCTACCACTGTACCACAGAGACACAGCTAACAGAGAAGACAGTTAAATTGATCCTAATTCATGCTTCAGTGATTTTTGAGATTCCCTGAATTCGCTCGCTCAATTCAGCAAATTCAGTGAAAGTTTTGCTTTATTTAGGGAAAACTCGAATAGGGGACAATGGATTCTGGTTTCTTTCCCTGTCTCGGACCAGTGTGAATATTTCAGTACAATATAGTGGGACCAATTGCTCTCAGTCCCATGCCCTGTACCTGTTCCGGTCACTTTCCCGTGTAGTGTGAATAAGCCATTAATCGATCCAACAAGGGACTTGCATTAAAACCAAAAGCATGTTCTTGCTCCGATCATCCAACTCTGGTATCTTCAGTATAGCATTGTCTGAAATAGCTGTGCCAAGAACTGCTGCTACGCGTCTTTATCACAGACTGAAAGACCTTTTTTGTAATCGATAATTATCTGGACTGCTTCATTTCGGGGGTAGATCAGAATTTCCAACTTCCAACAAAGAATATGTAGGGACGTCTACCCTACATATTGCCAAACGTCTAAGATCTGATAAATTATATGAAAATGATCACTGCACACTTGAGGGATATTTGAAGAATTTCTTATCTTCTTTTACAGATCAGTATGTTGAGAAACACCGCGAGACAAAACGGGAAACATTTATGACATCAGTGGAGACGTATCCATTTGAGACTCCATCACACGCACTTTTCACTTCCAATTTGACTCATTTATACATCACAACGTCTGTATGTCCCATGAACAAAGAAATGTACAGTGAAATATTGAGCCATCGGGGAGAATTTAAAAGTATCCACATTGGTCACGACAAGCTGTTGGATATTAATACTTTGAGGTGCAAAGGAGAAGATTGGGAAAGTTACCTTGTTTCTAACGAAGTGGACCTACTGCCGTTTCGCCTGCGTAGTCTAACACAATGGACGTTTGCAGTTGTGGGCCTTTCCCTGCCTTACAGACTACTTTTATATTTGAGTATAGGACAAGTTAGATACAAAATCAAGAAAAGAATAAATGGAAGCCTAGCTCCCTCGGTTTCTAACGGAAGGGAAGATCGGGTTTTTACAGTAGAAGGATCACCACCACCTTACACACCTCAGCAGTTTTCAGTTCCCAATCGGCCCCCGGATTATCATTCGGTTGTAGCACAACCGAAAGATGACCCCCCTCCCTACAACACAATAACGTGAAACTGAAATTATTACTTAAATATTAGCGAAAGATTTATCTCCCAGCTCCAAAAAAACCTCGGTGAAAAATCTGGGTGAAAGTCTTCAATAGGGGATCTTGGATTTCTCAACGCCGCAGGCTCAAGAGAGGATGTCAAAAAGTCATCTGATTGAATATGGACAGTGGAATCGACTGCCTATGGATAGGTGAAATGTTCTTTTCAACTATCCACATACTATTCATAGATAGTTATACTGCAATGTCGCAATTTAATGAATTTAAACTATCTACAGATAGTTGAATACACTATGTGTGAATAAATTTCTATTCCCAGATAGTAGATTCCGATATCCGTAAAGCATTTGTCTAATTCAACTAATTAGATTAATTCATCCAATTTCAAAACCAAACTAGAAAATATCAAGGAGTGAAGAATTTCACTAGGTGGCTCGAGTGACCATTTCTCGCCTTGCTTGGCCATTCTCACCTTGCATGGACATTTTCACCTCATGTGTCCATTTGTCACCTCACATGGCCATTTGTCACCTTGTGTGGCCATTTGTCACCTTGCATGTCCATTCTCACCTCACATGGCCATTTGTCACCTTGCATTGACATGTTCACCTCATGTGGCCATTTGTGGGGCCATTCTCATCTTGTGTGGACATTTTCACCTTGCATGGGAATTTTTCACCTCGCATGGGCATTCTCACCATGTGTGGACATTTTCACCTTGCATGGGCATTTGTCACCTTGTGTGGCCATTCTTACCTTACATGGGCATTCTCACCTCGCATGGATATTTTCACCTCATGTGGCCATTCTCACATCACATGGACATTTTCACTTCAGGCAGCCATTTGTCATCTAGTGTGGCCATTCTCACCTTGTATGGACATTTTCACCTTGCATAGCCATTTGTCACCTTGTGTGGCCATTCTCACATTGCATGGACCCCATCTTGTGCACTCCCTGCCATGACACCAAAAGTCATCTTGTATGAACCCCAACATGAGGCAACAAAATTTCACCTAGTGTTCCTCACATGCTTCCCTCCACACGAAAATAATATCTTTCACCTCACATGGAAAATTCCCAAAAAAATCACGTTCTCATTCCCAAAATCCCATTCCATCAATAAGGCAGCTTCTCAGCCCCAGGGTGAGAACAGAAATGAGTGCTGTTCTTATGTATATTAATGCATTATTATAAAGGCTTAAAGGATCTATTAAAACTGAATTATTCAAGCGAACATGAAATGTTTTTTCTTTGGTGTTGTATGTACTGACATTCAGTATTAAAGGTTACATTCAAAAACGCTTGCTTATCTGCGATGCAAAAGTGTGTTCATTCTTATTGGACATAATTAATTGAGCATCGTTTCCTGTATTGCAAAAAGTGTATTGTATGGTTATGTGAGATCCAATGTTAAATTTGTTCCTTAAGTAAATAAATTGAATGAAAGAAATACCGGAGAAATTTTGTGTCGCCAAGTTCATGTTACGAATTAGATCTAAGGTAAATTTCAGTTTCAACGGGGGCAATGTCAGATTCGGTTCATATGTGGCCAAAATCAAATTGTTAATCTGTTCTCTTCCCTTTCTGTTCACTTGTGCTAAATTCCTGTATTCAACAATGATAATGTGTAAATAGAATTATCGGAGGCGAAATCGTAAGCGACGGGATGTGGATTGAGAATGGATAGGTTGGTTTTACGTTAATGTCTTATGCATCCAATTCCTAAATTTATTTCATCAACTTTATTCCTATCCTCTAGTTGATTGTATGACCAGAAGTGAAGCAGCTTTTAAGATCTGTCAATCCGCCATTTGTTTCTGTTTAATATGATGCCCAGTGCATGAACAATATAGCCATAAGTTGTCATCCCTTGGAACAAAGGAAGCACAACTCAGTTACGGATGTCATGAATCTGACATTTACCCATTAGACCTTTAGATGTGACTTGTTCGGTTCAACAGTCAACCTCTTGAATGTACGTTACCTTTTCACTTAGCCTTTAATTTGCAAGCATAAAAACTCCATCTCGTTTAGTCAGTTTAATTATAAAGTGCACAGCTGAGTTCGATTTAAGGTCTGTTTACACGTTCCGATGATGTCCCTGCCACCGTCACAGTCCCTGTCAAGGTATAACATTGTGCGAACAGTTTGACTGGCAGAATGCGTCACAGACCCATTCTCAGGGGGAAGCAACTGGCAGATCGCATAATATAAACAGATCACAAATGAGCCAAACTGAGTGCAGATGAACGAGGATAAACTACATTCAAGTTCAATCAACTTCATTAACCTTTAATGAACTTAATTCAAATTGAATGAAGTTGATTTAAGTTTAACTGA